>QTSX02002367.1:0-123813 GCA_014839935.2 Entomophthora muscae
GGAACCAAGATAGTTCATTGTGCAGAGAGAGAACTAAGAAGGTTCCTAATGAGGATTTGTTGAGGGACTGGCTGAGGATAAGTTAACAGACTAGAAGATTAGTGATGCAGGACTAGCTTGATCATGATGCAGGTTGGCCAAAGGACCAGAAGATTGTGGTTTAGGAGTAGCCAGAGGACTAATGTTAATGGACTGATGACAGGTTAGCTGAAGAGCTAAGAGATGAGTGCAGGACTGTGGGAGATGATCCTAGCTGAAATCCAGCCAGACTGGATACAGAGGCTGGAAGAGCTGATTTTAGTGTCTTTTGAGAGAAAAATGGATAAAAAAGGCTAGTAAAGTTAAATAACACTGTATGATTATGATTAGAAAAGGATTAAATATCATATAATTAAAAATAAAAAGGAGGAAAAAATGATCTACAGTGTGTTAAACTATAAATTTATTAAAAAAGGAGAATTCGAGTAAGATGGGAGCCAGAAAGAGGCTGGAAATAGGATAGAGAAACTGTAAGGGCAAAAAGAGAAAATTATTAAGAACAACTAGGGAGAGGCAAGAGGACAAGCAGCAAGCGGGTTCAAAGTTGCAAAACGTTAAGAGAAACACAGAGAAACGTTGTAAAATTGAGGGGTCAAAATTTGCCTAAGTAAAAACATATGTGGAAGCGCTCAAGATTTGCTGGGAACGTGACAGGAATCACGGCAAACCCGTTTGAAACGCGGAGCAGTTGTTTACCTGGAGTAAGACAAGCCTCAGGTTTGAACCAGGGTCAAGAGCAAGTCATCCAGGGAAACCTTTTGGCAAAACCGTTGAATTGAGGCGTATGATTGGGCTGGGGACAAAGTCTGTTTGATCAGTGTTTGAGGGCTTTAACTTAAGAGTTAGAGCCTAAAAATGAGGAGCAGAAGCGGAAAATTCAGAGCCTTCATTGGCTGAAGTAAGTTTTGAAGTCTAATATATTGTAGAGGGAAAGAACAGATAGTTTTAAGCTCTTGAAAACCAGAAAGTTCAAGAGGTTTTTAGTCTGAAACAAGGAGCTATAAAAGGGGGAGCTATCTGAGACTCTTGAGGGACTGGAAAAAGTGGATTACAAAGGCCAAAAGAGCTACAGAAGGAGCCAAAGACCAAGAGAAGGAAGCCTGAGCTGGAACAGACGGCAGAAGCTCAAGACCAAAGCGCAGGAGACCAAGACCAAAGTACAGGAGCCCAAGACAAAGAAGCAGAAGCTAAAGACCAAGTACAAGGAGTCCAAGAGATTGTTGAAGGACTCAAGTATTGGCAAAAACCTCACTGTTCCCCATACTAAGGCCATATATCAGAAGGTTTCTAAGGGATCTTCCTTTCTGACCGTAACAAAAGCCTATTACAACCCTACCCAAATTTCCCGTGATAAAAGGGATATAAGCTCTATGAGTAAATTACCCCACATCTTCTACCTCAGCCCCAGAGAGGAAGAATCCTATTGCCTAGGTTGCAGAAAATTTTCCTCTAGTAAGTCTGCCCAGGAGGAGTGGGAAAAGGTGACTAGGCATCTTTAAATGACAGATAGAGGAATGGAGTTTATTGGAGGAGAATTTACTAGACTATTACAGGATTGGTATTGGCCTACAGAAGGGCTAGGCACCTGCTGAAGTACAAGAGTATGGTGGACACGCTTGCCTGGTAATTGGGAAGGTACTGGAAAAGTTTGCTCTTATACAGGCCAAGTATAAGCTCCAAACTAACCACTGTTGGGGAATGACAACTCCTCCAAGCCGGTTCCTGGCTGTAGACCCATGACACACTTTGGGGACTGGTCATCAGGAACCCCACAAGCGGGTTCTATTCCCGCCTGGGGCTTCAAAACTGTTACTTTTGTGCAACACTTTTATTCGGGTTGATTTGTCCTAGTTACTTACTGTAAATTGAATCTGGATTCCAGTTCCTGAAATTATTATTTGAGCTTACTGGTGGCATTCAAAAGGATTTGAAATTTTGCTCTGATTTGACAATCCTGCAATTTCGAAAAACATAGTAAACTTAATGAAAATGGTTGATGGATTTGAACACTTCAAATCTGATTCCGTTAATTCATTTTGTCCATTGAAATATGCAGTTCAACTTGAGCTTTACATAGTGTCTATGAGTTCTGCATTTTTAAAAATCCAAATAAAAACACAAAGAATTAATTTTAATTAAAAAGGCTATCCCGCAAAAGTGATTCAAAATTTGGACCAAGGATTTGACAATCCCGCATTTTTACGTTTAGGCTCTGAATTTACAGTAAGTTATGATATTTATTGAACTACTGCAGTAGTTCTAGTAAATTTTCAAGTGATATTGGACTTTGGAATAGTGCTGATGTGGCAGGGGGGAATTTTTTTCACCAGGCCTCCAGGATTGACCAAAAATTCGATGTCATCATAAATTGATTTATGGGCCAAAAACACAAAATTACCTGGTTTTTGGGTCTTAAACAGCAGCTTTTTAGGTCCTGTTTGAAAGTGCACCTGTTGGCCACCACCTACTTTCTGTCAATTGCTTGATTCAGGTCATTTTAAGTCTTCATTGGTGTTTTCTGACTGGCAGCTCCTTTTTGTTGGGCTTTTTAGGGCAAGTGATGTTGATCAAGATGTCTTTATCCATGAGGGCCCTACCTGCTGGCTTGACCGCACCTCACCCCAAGCTGCCCAATGCCTCTACCTATGACTGACTTCCTGACAAATATTTCTCAACCTATAAGAACCAACCTACAATGGGAAGAAGTCACCTGACCTCCATTCATCCCAATGTACCAATTCAGCATGGAGCTTTCCCAGCTCCCAGCGCCAAAACCCTGTGGATTACACATCCCAAAACTCAGCTATCAATGTTCCAACTGGGAACCAGCTGATCAAACCTAAATCCTTAGGCATCCTTGCCTTTATTTAGTTATCTTTGCATTTAATGGTTTTTTGCCTTAAAACCCATTAAAACGCTTCAAAACTAGAACCAAGCACCTTGGTGTTTTACAAATCACCTAGGTAGAGCAGCAGCTTCTCTAACCTAATGATTTTGCAAACACTGTGCTTCTAACCCATAATTTGGGGGGTTCCTTATGGTTAACCTTAACCAAACTTCTTGACACAGTCAAGGCAATTTTAATATAATTAAATCCTCATTAATTATATCCCATATGTTTATTAATTAATCTTCCCAATTAATTAAACCGTTTTTGTGACATCCTGTCTCCAAGATTGACTCAGCCAATCTTGCCTTAGTTTTGTCAATTAGTACGTCTTAACTAACAAACTAAATTATGTTCTTTTATTAAATATAGATTCCAAATTTCCAGGAATCTTTATCTGAAGAATTCCAGTCAACTTATCCACATAAAATAAACAGCAAAAACAGAGATAACTTTATATTTCAGAGCATTTATTTGGCTAGATGCTCAATAGTGATTGTTGTAAGGTCACATTCAGAAGCTTCTCTAATTCTCTAATTGATTTTTTACTAGCCTTTTCATATGTTTTTATAGCTTTTGCCACAATAAATTCTGTATTATTTTGATACTGTTGCCTCTTTGTTTATTCCTTTTTGTTTTCCCATCTACTACATTATCCCATCTTTTTACCCATTTTGAATATGTTTTGCACTCATCTCAATATGTGTTGTTTACTTTGTGTTGGCATTGTTTCCTTGATTACCATATTATTTTTGGCGCTTGACATAGCCCATTGTGAAAATATTAACAACTATTTGGTGATCAGCTAAATTTGAATTAGAAAATTATGTGTTAACTGTTTTTTGATAAAGTTGTTACTGATCTAAATTCAAAACCTTAATGATAAACTTTAAGCCAATCAGGAGCCAAGTGAAAAATTGATTGTTGTGACATAAAGGGTCATTCAATAATTCTTTGGTGCATGTGCGCTAATTAATATGATTGGCTGGATGTTTTGCCATTGTACGCCATTGCCGCTGTGGCAAGTTGTTGATGGACTAGTGCTAACCAAACAGCTGATTGGGCACTAGTCCATCAACAACTTGCCACAGCGGCAATGGCGTACAATGGCAAAATATCCAGCCAATCATATTAATTAGCACACATGCATCAAAGAATTATTGGGTGACCCTTTATATCACAACAATCACTTTATCACTTGGCTCCTGATTGGCTTAAAGTTTATCATTAAGGTTTTGAATTTGGATCAGTAACAACTTTATCTAAAAACAGTTAACACTATAATTTTATAATTCAAATTTAGCTGATCACCAAATTGTTATTAATATTTTTAAAAGGTGTGTTTTTAAGTGCTAAAAATAACTGTGTTCTGGATCTAGATACATGATATAGTAAATATATGATTCTATAGAAATAAGATGAACTTAAAGAATAAAACCAAGTATAAATAAAGAGAACATGAACAATTGAAATTCAAAAAAAGATAATATAAATAGAAAATGTTTGGTGACAGGGGTTTATTGGGGCGGGTTGGGGAGTGATGCCTAGGAGGCAGAATAGCGCGGGAAGGAAGACGTAGAGGCGGTGCTAGCCTGGGGGTCTGGGATTGGGTGGGTTGGGCTTGCGGGTGAGGGGTATTAGTGGCGGGGGTGGAGGCAGGAGGATTTTGCGTGATGGCTGCCATATAACACTTGTTGTATTCCTCATTGATCATTGGCTGGATCGGCTGGTAGGTGGCAGTGGCCTGAAGTGGAAGGCACTTATCCTTATGTGATTGGTTGCCCATGTTCACATGAAAAACCATTTGCGCAAATAAGTCAGCCACCATTAGGTGGTCAAAGAGAAAATTGTGGTCAAGGTCCCCAAGATAGAGGTTGTTGAAAGCCTGAGGGCGGCGCTCCCGTAATGTGGATCCCATGTTGAAAAAGACAACATCATCCAGATGGACGTCTGCATGGCTGGTGGGGTAGACTGAGACCTGGTGCCTGCGTCCCTGGATGGCCTCAAGGGTAGTGGAGCTACCCTCCATCTGATGGCTCAAGAAAATCTGGTACTTGGAATTTAAGCCATCCCAGGAGTTGAGTAATTCATTGAGGATGTGGCTGTATTACTAGACATCAATTAAATCTGGGTTTGTCCAATAGTAGACAAAATCCTTGGCTGAAACAGCCATAAATGCACCAATGAACATCCCCTTCTTGACCTTATTCCTTCCTTTTTGAGTAGCAGCTCTTCCTTGCTCCCCAAAATCATCAAAAGCTATTGATAGCTTGTAATAGGAGATAAACATGACATCATCAGTTGGACTAGTCAGGTATTGGACCAGGATTGATTCAATGGCGGTGTCATACAAAGAATCCTCAGTGCCATCCCATTGGTTGTCGGCAAAATTGGTAAGAACCTGTATGGAAGCCACCTTCCCATACATCTAGAGCTGCACCATGCGCTCAGACACCCAAATGCCATGGTGCGCAAGTTGCTTCCAGACCTGGGTCAATGGAAGCTTGGAATCCCGCTGGAGGAGGTCAAGCATGATTGGGTATGCCTCAGATATTTGTGACTTGGGGGCCTTCTTGGGCTTCTTGGCTGTCCTGATCAGATTCCCCCTGTCCATCAGGTTGTTGAATTCCCGCATGACTTTAGCTTGGGTAAATTACAACTGGGCGGCAATCTTTTCCAAGGACAGACCCTGCAGGTTCAGTGCCACAATTTCCTGAAGAATTTGGGCAGTGATGATTTGTTGCTTGGGGTGCTGGGCCAGGGGAGCTGAAGCCAGATTGGCTGTAGGGGGGCAAGTTGGCTGGTGGCAGAAAGTTGTTCCAAATTAAGGTTATCATCCTGATTGATTGGTTGGAGGGCATCTTGTGCGGGGGTGGGTATAGGAGCAGGGGCAGGGGCAGAGCTAGACACTATGTGACTACTGAACAAGTCAAAGCCATAGGGGTCGGTGGTCAGGTACAGGTCAGCTTCCTCATTACCTGCCTCAAAGGCTTGGGTGTAAATAGGTGCCTCCACATTCTGAGCCTTGCCTCTATTGAAGCTGGCTTGGCTGCTGGCGCCGTCAAAGATATTGCTTGTAAAAACCATTGTAAAAAACCTAGGATAAAATCACTAAAAGTAGAAATTTTAAAATTTAATGATTTATTTTTATTGTAATCTTGAGTCCATATTTGGAAGGTTCTCAAAACCATTCCATACAAATATGGAGCCATGAAAATGAATTAAATGCCTCTGTTCCTAAATTGGATAGCTGTTGATTGGCTGTTAAATTGATAGTTTTCTATTTTAGGCTGCTCATACTACACATCTTGTGTGAGTTCATTTTGTTTAGTGCTTGTGGAATCTTGCTTCTAGATTTCTCAAGTTTTGTTTCACTTTAGTCCTTCTGTTAGTGCCTCATATGAATCCTGATTGGATTATAATATACTCTGGAACAGCATCAATCTATTTCACTTGTTGCATCAGTTCATTTTGTTTATGGTTTAAACTACATTGCTTGATGTTTGATATAATTTTGTACAATGGGCTAGTGAAATTTTGTTTTTTTGTTTGACAGTTCATTTATTAACTGAAAATTTATAAATTAATTGAATTCTGAATTTTGCGCAACTTGGATTTTGTTCAAATCTGAAATCATTTTGTTTAAATCTGAGGTATTTTTGGTTGTTGCCACAGCTTTTAAAAATACTGTACTAAAATTTTAATATTAAATAACTCAATTTTAAATAATTCAAAATTTAATAAAAATATTTAAACTTTAATATATAAGTTTTAATATTTAAAAAATATTTAAATTTTAATATTTAAACTTTAATAGATAAATTTTAAGCTTTATAATTATATTTTTACTTTTAATATTTTAAGATTGTTTTAAATTTTAATAGGTAAATTATAATAGTAATATATCTAAATATATTACAAGACATTAGCTATAGTTGCAACCACGTCAAATAATAAAAACTAGATTAAAATGTTTTTATTTACTAGTTCATTGAGTACAGGTTCATTTATTACATAGACAAACAACAAGAATTGAATTTATCCACATCATGCGGCCTGCTCCACTATTGTTCTAAACAAGTGATTGTTTAGAAGTCAATTACCTTTCCCTTGTATTATGATTTGATAAATATATTCAATATGCTTGACCTGCATCCTAAGTACTAATTAGTAAGCAATACATGAAAATCATTGGTTTCCATGTCATGTGGCTATAGTGGCACTGAAATAATAAGGATCAGATGATGACCTGCAAGGTCTGATTTGTGGCTTAAAAACGCCAAAGTACCAACAAGGATTCACAATTATTTAAATAAAATTAATCTATTTCTATCTTTTTTAATTTATTTATTTGTTTAGCGCAACAGTCAATACAACATTTAGTGCATTATAATAAAAATATATGTCTCTATATCTACTATAATTAATTTTACTTACCTTTTCTATGTATTCTTATATGTCTATAATACAATAAAATGTCACATCATTATATATAAATAATAATTTTGAGTCCTAATAAAACAAAATAAATATAAATAAAAACAAATAAAACCCAGAGCGCCCATTTATCTGATTGGCTCAGAGGCCAGGGCTTTGTGGAGAAAGGATTCTGAGTGCTTGTAAAAAGCTGCCACCACATCAGGTGGCATCTCAAATTGACTGACCTCAAGGATGTTGAAGAGATCCTTGGTGTCCTGAGGGAGGCCTTTCTTCACCTTATTTTTGATCTACCCAAAGACCTCCTCAATTGGATTCAGGAATAGGGAATATGGCGGGAGGAAGAGAAGTCATATTGGACAATTGGTAAGCCAGTGGCTGGAGGTATGGCTATTTTTATTGATGGATGGGAACTTGGACACAACCAGATCCTCTTTGTGGAGCCCTACATTATCCAACACAACAATGTTTGTTGTACTGTGGTAATTGATCCAGAGATACTCCTTGACAGTTTGGAGAAAATCAAGAAATGTCCCACTGTTATGGGAGCCTTTAATCATTTGGTATTGATCCAACCCACAAGGACCAAGAAGCGCAACCATGGAATAAGTCTGGGAACAGACAGCTGCACAATGGGCTACGCTGTCCTTGGACCCCTTCTCAACCCACTCATGCCTAGACCTGAGTGAGAAGAAAAAAAATGATTTGTTGATGTAGAAGAACTGGACATTCCCAGTCTCTTTTAGGGCCAGATATGTCTTGGCATAAATGTTTCAATCCTTGATGGTCTTCTCACTGTTTCTGCTGTATGAAGAAACTCTGAGCACCTTCCACAAGAAGCCCAATTTGACCATTGCTTTGTATAGAAGAGTTTTAGAAGCAGAAAGCCCAAACTCTGTGGCAAGCATTGATTGGACAGCAAGTGAGTCCAGGTGGCAATCCTTGGTAACCCACTGCTTGATTGCCTTGAGATGAATGGGCTGAAGTAGGCTGGGCTGCCGCTTAGCCTTGGAAGATTTTGCAATTTTCTCGGTGTTGCCATACTTGGTGTTGATGTTGGCAATGTATCTGGCTGTGACACCAAATCAGGACGCAATATCCCAAACCGCCATTCCCCCATTCAAGAAGTTGAGGAGAGCTTCACACTCACTATCTGTCAACTGACGCTGGCCCCTGGCAGGTACCACAGCATCCTGGCTAGCAGGCTTGATACAGGGAATGGGGACCTTTGTGTAGAAGGTGGGATCACGCTTGGTTGCGCTGGCGCCATCAATGATGGCATACAATACAGGTGCAGATGGCTCTTTGGTGATGGTCAATGGCTCATATGATGTATCAAAGATGTGGGGGCAGGAAGTAGCAACTCTTGGATCAAGAGTGTGGGGCCATGTTACAACTGGGTACATAGTGGAGGTGTAAGTAACCTTATTGTTACCAGTGACCCTGGTATAGGAGACTTTTGTGGCAGGCCTTGAGAGTGGCTTCTGTCTGGGATTCAAGCTGGTAGCTCTGGCTTGAGATGCAGGAGGTGATTGGCTGGCGCTGACACCTTGGGAGGCCTGTGTGTTGGAATGACTTCCCTCAAGTTGGGTTCTGGGTCTGTTCTTGGACCCTCTGGGACGCCCTTGTGGACAGGCTGCCCTGCGGGCTGGTGCAGGAGCTGGTTGGGAATGCAATTGACAGTCCATAAAAATAAAATAAAAAATATTTAAATTTAAATATGTATTTATTTGGATTTATTGGTTTAGTTGTGAGTAGTTGTTTTCTATTGATTTAGCCTTTAATAGTAGCAGATTTTTTGTATCCGTGATTTGAAGTTTATAATATTGTATCCTTTCCAGTTTTGGATGGTTTTAAATTTTAATCACTTTTTTGTCTAAACATGGTTGTTGAGATTGGATTTTCCATTTGATTTTAGTTGTGATGGAGCTTCTTGATTTGGGTTGGTGTTTCCCAGTGTGCTTACTGTACATTAAATTTGGATTCCAGTTCCTGCAATTAATATATGAGTTTACTAGTGGCATTCAAAAGTGATTTGAATTTTGTTCTTGGATTTGACAATCCTGCAATTTTAAAAAAAACATAGTAAACTTAATAAAAATGTTGATGCATTTGGACACTTCAAAATTGATTCCAGTTAATTCATTTTGTCCATTGGAAATATGCAGTTTGACTTGAACTTTACAAAGTGTCTATGAGTTCCCGCATTTTCAAATATTCAAATAAAATATAACAAAATTAATTTAATTAAAAAAAGACCATCCTGCAAAAGTGATTTTAAATTTGGGCCAAGGATTTGACAATCCCGCATTTTTATGTTTAGGTTCTGAATTTACGTAATATTTCCCAATTTATTCAGAGCATCTTCCTTTGACTGGATTAGTGGCTGGCCTCTGTGATGGATCCAGGTCTAACCAGTCAAACTTACTATTATCTTGCCCTTGACTCTTGTTACTGGTACCTTCCTGTGACAAAGCTTCAATGAGCTTTGCCTCCAGGGAGGCAATTTTGTGAGACAATGCTTTATTGTCATCTCTCTAATGAGCCATAATCTTGACACTCTTTTCCTCTCTGTTTCTCAACGCCTCAACTTCACAATTGGCTCTGTCCTTTACTTGTTGCAAAATTTCATTGAACCCTAACAGCAAGTTCCAGGAGTCCCATGCATAAACTTGATTTCCTGGTGCTGTGGTTCCTTCTCTGGAAAAATAGTTGGAGTATAGTTCTTCAAAAGCTGCTTTCACTTCTACCAAAGATTCCTCAGGTGCAATCTTAGAGACCTCCAGACTCACCCAAGCCTCCTCAAAAAAGCTGGTAGGAACTTCCTTTCTTGCAGCAGCGGCCTCAACACAAAGCACTCCAAATTTTGCTTTTTTAAATATTAATAAAGAAGACATGATAATTAAAAAGAAGTTGAGGGAAAAGCGTCAAAATTGATAATATATCTTTATTTAAAATTAGCTGTTTTTGCTTATATACCATTTGGGGCATATTTGACTGAAACCCCCTCCGGTTCCTAAATCAACCTATGATTCATATCACATGGTCTATGACATCTGAGTCATCAAGCCTAGATCTTTATCTAAAAGATCACCAATATTTCTCAACCTATAAGAACCAACCTACAATGGGAAGAAGTCACCTGACTCCATTCATCCCAATGTACTAATTCAGCATAGAGCTTTCCCAGCTCCCAGCGCCAAAACCCTGTGGATTACACATCCCAAAACTCAGCTATCAATGTTCCAACTGGGAACCAGCTGATCAAACCTAAATCCTTAGGCATCCTTGCCTTTATTTAGTTATCTTTGTATTTAATGGTTTTTTGCCTTAAAACCCATTAAAATGCTTCAAAACTTGAACCAGGCGCTACTGCAGCACCCAGCAATTTTCCCAGGTGGCGCTTCTAACCCAATGAATTTGCCAAAGCAGCGCTTTTAACCCAAAATTCAGGGGTTTACTTTTGATTTACCTTAACCAAAATTTTTGACACAGTCAAGGCATTGGGCCAATATAATTAAAAAATCATTAATTATATTCCCATGTATTTATTAATTAATCTTCCCAATTAATTAAACTGTTTTTGAGACACCTAGTCTCCAAGATTGATTTGGCCAATCTTGCCTTCTGTTCCTTTATTGAATATAGATACTAAGTTCTCAGGAATCTTTATCTGAAGAATTCCAGCCAAACCTATCTACATAAAACAAGCAGCAAAAACAGAGCAACTTTATCTTGGAGTATTTATTTGGCTAAATACTTAATAGTGGCTGTTGTACGGTCACAGCCTCATTGCCCAGTGTTCCTGTTACTATTTCCCTGATACTTTTTCCTATTTCAACAACCTTTTGCATGTGTGCTTCTAATTTATTTATCAAGTTATAGATATTTGACATTTTGTTTGAATTACATCAAAAAACAGGTTTTATAGTACTACCATCAATACATGAATATTTTTTATCATCAATAATAAATTAAGCACCACAGATGTAAATTTTGCATTAGAATATAGCAATTAGACGTCAACTCTTGATATTTAGAAATTATGTGCATAACTCAGTGCATTTTTTTAAATAAAATTCATTGTACATGAGGCCTTTTTCATTGTAATTTATATAAATGGACTGTGTTTATATCAGGGAGCCATTAATACTTAGTATAAATATTGATACATAGTGTATTTTTCAGCTTGTATATTTGCCTATTGATAACAATTCTGTAAACTTTTTAGTTGGATTTTGTGAAGTAATAATAATGTAATAGGTTAATTAATTAATATATATAAAAGTGAGTCTGTCTGTCTGGATGTAATGTCACCTCAAGTGGGCTCAAGCCGTAAGGGATTTGACTGAATTGATTTTTCTGTAATTTAATTTTAAAAATTGATTGTTAAGCCAAAAGCTCAATTTGGCTCATCCTTACATTCAATCCCTTACATGCATTTTTGAGAGTACACAGATTGAATTCAGTGGAGTGTGGGCTAAATCATCTTGAACTGAAATATAAGCCACTCAAACTTTAATAAATTTGTATTTAATTACTTGAATTTTAAATTAGTGGCTAACACCATTCAACCATATCAAAGTGGCTTATCTGTATAGATTACCCGACTCTAGAATGGGTGGATTAAAATTAGAAAAGAAGCAGCAATTGTTTGAGATCCTTTTATATGATTGGATGGTTATACTCTATGCCGAGGATTGAATTGACAACGAAAAGAGAGCTTGGTCAATCTAAAGCAATACAGTTTAAATTATAATGATAAATAACAAAATATAAATATTAGTTTAAAGAAGGAGATGGTTGGCTTGGACATTTCGAAATTCTTATTCAAGTGAGATAGTAGTGTAATGCCGAATTACAGATTTGTGATATTTAGGAAATATTAGAGTGAGCTTTATTGCAATAGATTGGGGTTTATATAGTGGTTTCGGAAATGCGTTAATATTTCATATTCGATAACGAATCGAATTCAGCATCACAGTAGAATATTCCAACTGGATGCATCACCTGATCCAAGTGGCTGCATATTGTTCAGAGTAAACCTTGCTTGACACAGCTTCATCCCAAAAGAACATCAGTGGAGTAAACTAGCTATGATAAAATTATGTTTCCTTTTGATGATTTTCATGAAATTTAGAGGACGTAGATCAATTTTTCAGATGATTCCAACCAAAATGGTACCAAACATGATAGCTCTAGCTGCTCTAGATGCTGAGATATATAGTTAAGTGCTGGAATCGGGTTCACGTCATAATCAAAGGCTCGGACTCGATTTGATATGATCTAAATTTACTTTTAATACATACTAAAAAACTAAAATCAATACATCTCAGTGAATACTAAGCCGATTTTGATGTTCAATAGCTTATTTAAAAGCTGCAGATCAGCTCTACATTGTAAGATTACACTCGAAAAGTGTTCTTTTACAAGTCTTGTAGGTTCGAAAGACAGAGGTAACGTTCTTCCACTTGTTATCGTCTGGATGGCAAATACGATGCAAAACTTGCAATTTACTCAAAGCAACTGAAAACCAGTATTTGGGATATATGAATTTACTTGTGTTGAAATATTGAATAATTTGGGCAAATATATAGTATTTGCCAACAGTTAAAATCTGGGGGTTTGGGGAAGTTGAAGGGGTTAGCCATGAGGCTGGTGCGTAACCAAAAAGCGGGGATTTTGGGGGTTGCGGTTAACTGAAATCTAGTTAATTGTCGGTTATGTAACACTTTCCCCCTTCATTCATTGGCTCGGTGAAATACCTTCATCTGATTGCCATTGATTACAAAATCAAGTGGCTGACCTTGTTGATCAATCAAATAATAGTTGTTGGACGTGGCGTGGCCAATCACCTTGTACGGCCCTGACCACTTAGGTAAGAACTTCTTACTAAGCAATTGTGAAACCGAGTTCTTGAAGACTAACACTTCAGTTCCAATAGGTATTTTGTCGACAGTGGGCGTTGCACGCGCTTTTGCTCTCAGCTTTTCAGCTGCTTCTAGGACTTGAACTTTGGCTTGGTCACGGGCTTCCGACATGGTAAGTTTGCTTGAGCTTATATTATTAACGTCTAAGCTTTTGATAGGAACGCCATAAAGTAGTTTGTAAGGTTTAAACTTGGTTGTTGCTTGTACTCTTGATCAGTAGTTCCATAGTGCTGCAGGTAAGTGGATGTCCCAATGTGTTGCGTCTTCTGTTGTGATCTTTTCCAAGCTTTAAATCAAGGTTTGATTGAAGCGCTCTGTCAATCCGTTACATTGTGGGTTGTATGCTGTGGTAAGTTTGTGTTTTGTACTAACCATTTTGCAAAACTTGTCTACAAGCTTGTTTCAGAAGTGATTCCCTTGATCACTTAGCAGGACTGTTGAAGGGCCATAAACGGTAAAGATCTCTTTGTACAGGAATTTAGCTGTGGTCTCTGTGTTGTGCTCCTTAGTTGCTCTGGCTACCAGCCATTTGGTAAAGTACCCTGTTGTGACAATAATATATTTGTTTTCACTAACGCTCTCTGTTATAGGTCCAATGTAGTCAATGCCCCACATTTCAAATAACCTGCTCACGGTTATGGGGTTGATAGGCTTGGCTACAGGGTGTTTCTTCTCAAAGATCTGGCACAGGTGACAGCTCTTGATGTATGTTCTGATGTCTTTAAAGTAGTTGGGCCACCAATACTTCTTGCGTAAATTGTCTGCTGTGGTAAGGATTCCATAGTGTCCTGTTCCTTTGTGGACTTCACGGAGTATCATCTGGCGTTCTTCTATCTTGGGGACTTTCACAATGCAACCGTGCATACTTCTGTACAGAGCTTCTCCTAGGATCACATAGTATCTGCTTTCCTTGAGCACAGGTAATTCTGCGGTTATTTTCCCTGTGGTAAGCATACAATATACTGCATATAGCTTAGGCTCATAAATTTCTTCTTACACTTCCATTAGGTATGACTTGTGGGCTCCTTGTCTTGAGAGGCAATTGGCAACAATGTTCTTCTTTCCAGGTATATGTTTTATGTCCATAAGGTACTCAGACATCTCCATCACCCAGTGCACACGTCTACTGTTCTCTTGCTGTTTGCTCAGGATAAAGGACAATGCCATGTTGTCAGTGTACAAGGTAATACAATTTCCTAGTATATAGTACTTAAACTTGCGCAACGCTCTAATCACAGCTAACACTTCTTTGTCATAGATGCTGTAACATAGCTCTGGGCCACTGAACAACTTGCTGGTGTACTCGACGGGTTTGAACAGACCTTTGCGTTCTTGTGCAAGGACTCCCCCTGTTGCTTCCTCAGAGGCATTGGTGAAGATTGAGAACTTTTCCTGGAAGTTTGGGTGGATCAGGACAGGCTCCTTCATGAGACACTCCTTCAAGGTCTGAAAAGCACCTTTTGTTCATGGGTCCAGGTAAACTCTGTCCCTTTGTGTAGTAACTTGAATAGGGGTCTAGCTATGTCACTATAGTTCTGTATGAACTGGGAATAGTACCCAACAGTACCAATGAGGGACTGCAGGCCGGTGATGTTGGTAGGTGCAGGCCACTGTGAAATTGCTAACACTTTTTTAGTGTTGGGGTGCACTCCAGCTTTGTCCACTACATGATCCAGTACATGAGGTTTGGTCTGGCAAAGAAGTAGCTTGGACTCATTAACGGACAGCTGTGCTTTGCAAATATGGCCAAAAACCTTGGTAAGTGTTTCCAAATGCTCCTCAAAAGTAGCACTAAACACTGTTATGTCATCTAGGTAGACAGTCACCTTCTTGTACTGGAGATCAGCAAAGATGGAGTTCATAGCACGCTGGAAGGTACATGGAGCTCCACAAAGTCCAAACAGCATGCGTCTATACTGATATTGACCTTGCTTAGTGACAAAGGCTGTTTTGCTGATACTTGCAGGCTCCATCTCCAACTGGTGATACCCTGAGAACAAGTCAATGTTGGTGAAGTACTTGCAGCCTGCGTACAATGCCAAGATCTCACTGATAAGAGGCAGGGGATAGTTATCAGGTAACTTTCTGTTCTTTTTAGGTATAATGACTACCAGTGAAGACCAGGGTGACGTGGATGGCTCAATGATGCCCTTGGACAACAGGCAGTTGATCTCCTGCTCAATGTAGTCCTCATACTTCTTAGCCAAACGGTAAGGTGCTTTACAAATTGGTTTTGCGGTTCCAGTGTCAATAATGTGTTTCTGTAGGTTTGCAGTGGTAGAGGATCATTCTTATCACGGAAGAGGTCCTTGAACTTGCTCATGAAGGCAGAAAGTTTCCCCTTCTGACCAGCGGTTAGTCCCTTGTTCTGATCCATGGCCTCTGCAACGGTAAGGAAGGACTCCCCCCATCTTTGTGTAATTTAGAGTAGCTGACATCTATAGGAACCAGCTTGTTGTTGCGCTCAATAAACCAATTGTGGTGACAAAAGGATATAGTGACGCCAAAGTCACTTAGGGCATGATGTCCCAGAAGAATGTTGTATCTGGTAAGTGAAAAGATGGCCACGGAAATTAACACAAACTCCACAGATCTCTACAGTGAGGTCACACACCACTCCCAGGCACTCTTTGGTCTTGTCATTTGCAAAGGTAAACTTCTCTTTGACTTTGCTGTATTCCTGAACTCCCAATGATCTTAGGAAAGACTCAGATATTATGTTGGACGTAGATCCTCCGTCCAGTATTATAGATGTGGGATGGCCTTCTACCTCCCCATTGATATGTGGTGCTCCTTTGCTGACAACGCCAACCACTTCCTTGGTCTCCTGTGGCTTTTCCTCCGTGACTGCAAACTGTTACTCAGGATCTCTGACTCTAGTGGAGTCAAGGTAATGTACCATCTGTGCTCTAATGCTTGGCGCTATTTCTGCCAAGTTATATAGGGATATTGGGACCTGGGTGTCCGCAAGAATCTTCAGCACATTCAGTTTGGGAGGCTTTACTTGAGGTAACAATGGTAATTTGACCTTTGGTTTCTTTAGGATAGTTTTGGAGGAGGTCCCCTTTGTAACCTCAATAGTGGGTTCAACAGGGTAAGTACTATCTTCCTCATCCATGGGGATTCCAAAAGGTTCAGGTGGTTGAGCCTCATGGTCAGTTGGACAAGCTGGCTGGCTAAGATTTGACTGTTCCGGCTCAGGGGCTACTGGGGGCGCCTGATCAGGTAAGTGAGCGTCAGGGGCAGGCTGTTGAGGCTTGGCTGCCTCAGCCTCTTTTTGCTTCTCAGGTGTTTTATAAGGGTGAACAATGTGGCTGAGTCTGTGCTTCTGGGCCACATTTGTTCTTACTGCTGCCATACTTTCCACCAGGTAGGACTCATCCTTGGCCGCACTAGGCTCTGTCTCCTTCTTGGGTTTGGGGGCCTGCTTCCGGTTCTGCTTGGGTTCTGAGGTCGGCGTCTTTGGCTTGTTCTGGCGGTTGTTTGGACAATGCACATAACCATGTCCGTTGGCTCCGCATCTATTACAGGGTCCTTTGAAGGTGCCTGTTAGATGGCGTTGTTTCTTGCAGTTATGGCAATAGAGATTTGACTTCACCTGCTCACCACTAGTCATATAGGTGGTAAGCGTAGCCATTCCTTGTGCTAACTTCTTCATATTCTCAGATAGATCATCTGGTGGTGGCATGATAGCCTTGAGTTTCTCCTTGGGCTTTGTGACGGTATGAGGATGCAACAGCTGACCTCTAGCCTTAAACTTCCCAAGGCAACGGATTAGAATGTATGCTTCCTCTACATTGTTAGGAGCATGAGATTTGACAAACTGGTAGTATTCTGGGGTAAGTGTTTCACAGACCCAGTCTAACCCTTGGTTCTCCAAAAAGGTCTGCCAGGTGCGCTTCCCCTCCATTGTGTTGTAGCTACCATAGACTAGGTCCTGGTATTGGCTAAGAAGGGTGTTTAATTCCTCAATAAACTCTTCTGTTGTTTTGTAGTTTGTTTGGTCTACTTCCTTTAGTTTAGCAATAACTGATTTGATTCCACCTCCAAAACGCTTGAATGTGGCCAATTTTCAGTCTGCCCATGTATAATTGCCTTTCAGCAAGCTATGCCAGGTGGCAGCTCTACCTTCCAAAAAGTATTGGATTTCCTCAAAGCGGTCTCCTTGTTTAACCCTATGCTTCTTGCAGTAGAGTTCAAAACAGTTCAGCCATTTAGGTAAGTTGGTTCCATCAAAGAAGGGTATGTTCTGGGCAGTGATGGCCTTCAACAGGTCCAGGGGATTGAATTGAGAGCTTGACGCCTCTCTAGGTGGATTATTGGAAGACATTTCAAAGTCTTCCCTGGAAGGATTACCAATGTAAGATTACACTCAAAAAGTGTTCTTTTACAAGTCTTGTAGGTTTGAAAGACAGAAGTAACGTTCTTCCACTTGTTATTGTCTGGATGGCAAATACAATGCAAAACTTGCAATTTACTCAAAGCAACTGAAAACCAGTATTTGGGATATATATCCTTACTTGTGTTGAAATATTGAATAATTTGGGCAAATATATAGTATTTGCCAACAGTTAAAATCTGGGGGTTTGGGGAAGTTGAGGGGGTTAGCCATGAGGCTAGTGCATAATCAAAAAGCGGGGATTTTGGGGGTTGCGGTTACCTGAAATCCAGTTAATTGTTGGTTATGTAACAATATTTTTACAGACATTAAAAATCAATTACTAAATTTAAAAATAATTAGTTTAGCCTTCCTAAACTTAATAGTGATACTATACTTATTTAGGTTTAGTTTTTATTTAAACTTGGAATGTACAATTTTAATTTCAACTTTAAATAAACATGATTGAAATTATCTTTTAATAAAGCAATTAAATAAACTTTTAATGAACATGTAATAAGTAATCCAAGTCTAAAAATACAAAAAATACAGTAGTTTTAAAAGTTATGGCAACAACCAAAAATACCTCAGATTTAAACAAAATGATTTCAGATTTGAACATAATCCAAGTTGCGCAAAATTCAGGATTCAATTAATTTATAAAATTTCAGTTAATAAATGAACTGTCAAACAAAAAAACGAAATTTCACAAGCCCATTATACAAAATTATATCAAACATCAAGTGGTGTAGTTCAAACCACAAACAAAATGAGCTGACACAACAATTGAAATAGATTGATGCTGTTCCAGAGTATATTATAATCTAATCAGGATTCATATGAGACACCAACAGAAGAACTAAAACGAAACAAAACTTGAGCAATCTAGAAGCAAGATTACACAAGCACAAAACGCAATGAACTCACACAAGATGTGTAGTATGAGCAGCCTAAAATAGAAAACTATCAATTTAACAGCCAATCAACAGCTATTCAATTTAGGAACAGAGGCATTTTATTCATTTTCATGGCTCCAGATTTGTATGGAATGGTTTTGAGAACCTTCCAAATATGGACTTGAGATTAAAATAAAAAGAAATCATTAAATTTTAAAATTTCTACTTTTAGTGATTTTATCCTAGGTTTTTTACAATGGTTTTTACTAGCAACATCTTCAATGGCACAAGCAGCAGTGGCGTGTTTGGCTCCAGGGGACAACATCCTGGAGGACACAGAAGAAAATCTTTATTACAAAAGATTTGAGGTTCAAAGCTAGCCTTGGGTTAGCCTTCAGGGCAAAATTAAGGGCACATACCTTAATTTCCTGAAAAACGAGATGTAAAAGTCCTTTTGGCAGAAAGGACAGGAAAAGCTTGAAGATTATAAAAGCCAACACAAATGTGGATTAACTTGTCTTTATTAGGAGTAATGATTCTACTTTAAATAGTTGACAAGAGGCAGTGATCACTCAATAGGAAGACAGAGTGGCTGAGGGGGTCACGCTGGGATGAGGTCATACCAGGATCAACCACAGACAGGTACAATAGTCCTGAATGGGTGGATATTAAACCAGACTCATTTGCAAAAGGCGAGGAATTTCTGAACTCAAAGGCAAAACCAGTCAAATCTTTGCAACTATCAATATTCAAAGGACAAATCAAAATAGCATTAATAGCACAATTTACAACACCTCCCCCCTCAAGATTGAACAGAGGGAGTTGATACTTGCAAAGGAATTTGGAGTGGATGCGGACAAAGGGACGGCCAGACAATAGTAGCTTCACAGTGTACTTGAAGCCCTTCTTGAAGGTAACCTCATGGGGCCCAATCCAGAGGGAATCCAGCTTGTGGGCTCTACTACCTGTACAATTCTGGTAGTAGAGAACTAGATTGCCTACTTGGTATTTGGGGAGGGGGGCTCTAGTAGCATTGGATGGAGAGAGCTCCAAAGCCTTAACCTTATAAGCAGTGGAGTAGGTGGTTGCCTGGATGTCAATGATACGGTTGGTTAGGTCTTTCATGTGGGTCTCAGGATTTGCAGATGTATCATACTTGATCAGAGGCAGTCCCAAGATTGAGGGGGTAGTGGCCTCACGTCCATAGAGCATGGCAAAAGGGGATTGATCAGTCACCCAATGTCTACTAAGGCAGTAGGAAAAGAGGGCAGCAGGGAGGAACATGTCCCAATTGGCAGCGTCAGAGAGCGTGAGTTATCTCAGGATGGATACCAGGATGGAGTTTGCTTGTTTTACAGTTCCATTGGTGGAGTTATTTATATGGTGCGGAGAACAACTGGTGAGTCCCCATAGCTTTGACAATAGAGGTGATGAGGAAAGCATTAAAGTTGGTACCATTGTCAGAGAGCAGGACTTGAGGGCAGCCATGTCAATCAAAAATGTCTTGCAGCAAGAAAGTAGCCATGGTACTAGCCGTTATATCTTTTGTTGCTCTGGCTTCAACCCACTTGCTAAAGTGGTCTATAGCAATCAAGATAAACCAACATCCCAACCTAGACCAGGGGAAAGGCCCAACAGCATCAATACTCATTGTGTGGAAGGCATGCTTGGGAGGGATGAGTTTGAACTGGTGTTGGGACAGACAAGGGCGTTAGAGCTAACAGGAATGACAGAATGCAAGGGCATCAGGGATCAAGAGGCACATGTTTTCCCATTAGAAGTTTTTTCACAACCAGTCATGAGTCTTGGCTATGCCTCCATGGCCAGTGTCAATGTGAGCTTAGAGGATGATGGCTATCCTCATGCTAGGGCAAACTTAGGGTAGGTAGGCATTGTTAACTTTTTTGAAGAGTTGTCTATTACAAATTATAGTGTCCTTGGATAGGGTCTGTAGTGCCAAGCAAAGTGTCTTCTGGCTCAGTGGTCCAAGAGTCAGGATACCCTATTAATTTGTATAGTTGATCAGCATCAGCAGGATAGATAGCCAGGATTGGCATTCTTGACAGGCCATCAGTGTTCTGGTGTTGGGCTCCAGGACGGTGTATCACAGTGAAGTCATATCCTAGCAGACGCAGAACCCAGCATGCTAGTTGACCTTCAGGTTCCTTTAGCTGTTGTAGCCAATTGAGAGAGGAGTGATTGGTGACTACTGTGAAGTGGGTTCCATAGATGTAATGCCAAAACTGTTTCACAGCATGCAGTACTGCCAAACATTCCTTCTCGGTGATACTGTAGTTTTTTATGCTTATTAAGGACTCTTGAGGAGTAGGCCACAGGTCAATCTACTCCTTCATTGTCAAGTTGAGCAAGGATGGCACCCACAGCTAACCCACAAGCGTTGGTATACAAGATGAACTCTTTATCATAATCAGGATAGACTAAGATAGGTGCCTCCTTGAGCTTGGCCTTCAGCACTTCAAATGCTTGTTGTTGGCTGTCAGTCCACTCAAAGGGGACATTGCAAAGCAATTGGACAAGGGGTTCACTCAGCTCAGCTAAGTCAGGGACAAATTGTCAGTAGTAGCCCATCATACCAAGGAATACTTGTACCTCTTGAAGACTTGTGAGAGGTAGCATCTTGTCAATGGCTTCTACCTTGTTATTCATGGGGCGGATTCCAGTCTGAGTGACTTCATGTCCTAGAAACTTGAGACGTTCCTTGAAGAAGGAGCATTTGGAGGGTTTGAGTTTCAGGCCAGCCTCACAGATCTTGATGAAGACAGCCTTGAGATGCTCTAAGTGGTCAGTAAAGGTAGCACTGAATATGGTGATATTATCAAGATACACGAGGACACAAGAGAGTTTTTGGTCTTGTAAGATGGAGTCCACAGCTTGCTGAAATGTGGCAGGGGCATTGTATAATCCCTGGGGCATACAAGTGGGTTCAAAGAGGCCCTCTGATGTGATGAGCGCAGCCTTTTCTTGATCTTCAGGTGATAAATTAACCACCCAGTACCCCAAAGCCAGACCCATGGCTGAGAAAGACTTGGAACCACCCAGCTGCCTGAGAGCATTGTCAATTCTGGGCAAGGGGTATAAATCTTTCTTAGTGAGAGAGTTCAGGCAGCAATAATCCATTACAATGCGGTGTCCCCCATCTTTCTTCTTGAGGATCAGTAACAGGAAAGCCCAAGGACTTTGAGAAGGAGCCAGTAACCCAGCATCCAGAAGTTGCTTGAGTTCTTTAGACACCTGGGCATCTTCCACCCTACTACAGCAGTATGGTTTAGCACAATAAGGGGCGCATCCCCCATATCAATCTGATGGATGACTCCTTTATCAAGGCCATAGTTCATAGGTCCAGAGGCAAAGATGTAACTAAACTGAACAAGCAGGTCCAATACATTCTTTTTTTGAACAGGAGACAGTTGGGGGAAATCAGCAGCAGGGAACAAGGAGAGAACTTGTGGATCATCTTTAGGTAGGTTGAAATCACTGAAAGTTTCAAAGGGGTAGAGGGAAGATACTTGTTCTGCTCCAAGTACACAACCATGACCCACAACCTGGCCTATGGCTACTTGCATGGGAAGGGCTATCAGGTTAGCTAGCAGTAATTGTACAGGCTCTTTGTGGGTTTGGTCTAAAATCCCCAGAAATAGCCGAGGCTCAGTATGACTCAAGGATTCAGGTGAGTAAAGCTCCAAGAAGGACTTTTCAGGCAGCTCATAGGAAATCTGGGAGTCAATCACCACTTGAGAGCCTGGGGGGATGGTGATAGCGGCTGGCGCTAGCAGAGGTACCCCTTCTTCCGCAGGGCAGGAAGGAGGAGGGGTACACATGTTGGAGGAGTGAGTCCTATACTTGAGTGAGAAGATACCCGTGGGGTACTCAAGCATGCAAGTTTTAAGACATTTTCCTGGAAGGCGCAGAGGTTCCTAAAAAATCAAAGGAACTTCATATCCCAAGATCAAAAGGTATCCATCTCATAAGTTTACAATCCCATTATATTCTTGAAGGAATTGTGTACCAACCAAGAGGTTATAGCTTTTGTTCTCTAGGACCACAGCAGGGGAAGCAATAAGGAGTTTCCCAAACCTCATGAGCAGAGTGGAGTAGGCACCAATGGCTTGAGTTTGGGCCATGTCAGCTGTGCCATACAACTGAGTGTAGTTGAGGTCAGGGGCCAACTTAAGTTTCTTCATTAGCTTGGAAGATACCACATTGACAGGGGAACCTGTGTCCAAGATGGCCTTGATTTTGACCTTTTGGATTGATACTTCCATGCGGGTTGTATCTTTCCCAAAGGGTAGCAAGACTTCCAAAACATCTTGCACAGCCTCTAGCTCCTTTTCCCATTTGGCCAGCATACACTGTAACACAGGGATTTCCTTATACACAGTCTGCAGTGGAAGTGATACGGTTATGTTGTGGAAAAGAGATTTGGCTAACTCTGATGCTTCTTCAGAGGAGTCAACCAAGACAGGAGGTTGATGGGCTTGAGCTAGGTAAGGGCAAGCCACCATTGACTTAGCTTCACTTGGAGGTACCCAGGAAGTGGTGGTAGTCTTCCCAGAGCAAAGCTTGTAGGGTACAGGGATAGTTTCCGGAACAGCCAGGACAGAGTAGCCATAACTATCAGAGTCTTCACTATCAGAATTTTCAGGCTCTGAATTGCTGGAGAGGTTGTGAAACAGATGAAGGATAGTTGGGCCAGAGGAAGAGGGAGCTTCCTCATCAGACAGAGGATCAGGGGGAGACAGGGGAGATTGGTCAGCAGAGAGTGTCTCTATTTCTAAGCTGACCTCTCTTTTCCCGCCTGCTCCTTGGGATTTCAACCTTCCACTCAAGAATAAGTGCAAGTGTGCAAGTGGTGTTCAATCTGGCCACAGTTATGACAGCCCTGTCTCTTAGCCTATCCATTATTACCCAGAGTCATAATGTGTGGCGTACAAGAGGTGATCCCAGCATGATTGGCTTTATTCTCATGCACCACCGTACCTCCATGTGTCAAATGCATGTCTTGTAAGAGTGTCTTAATACTCTTCATGGAAGTGAGTGAAGCCTTGTGTGCCTTAAAGTGTAGACATAGAAGCTGGTTCACCTTCAAAGAATTTGAACAAGCTGTGTAGGCTTGCCGGGGAGTTAACTGTCAACTAGTAATTAACTGCTGGCCTTCAATGTAGAAACAATCTGCAAACTCAGCCAAGGTCTCCTTGGGTTTGAAAGTAATATGCATAAATGCAACTTTCTTGACTTCTAAACTGAAGTCTCCTCCAAACTCTTCAATAAGGAGGCACTTCATATCCTCCCAGGTGACAATAGAAGGGAGCTTGGGGACCACAACTTCCTGGCAAGTGGGATGGAGGCAGGTAAGGTGTGACTGTACTACAGTCACATTGGGCTGTGGTTTCACAAAGAGATTGAATTGTGATGAATTTCATAGGATGAAATTCAAAACAATAGGATTGGCCTTGGAGAGACTTTCCAGCATAGTAATTGATACCCAGGAATCAATTAGGCTGAGCTAATTGGGGGCCATAATGAATAATCTGAACAATTCAGATTATGAGACTAGGTGTCTCAAACTGTCTAATTAACCATGGAGGTTAATTGATGCCGTGAATAACGGCATTCACCATGTTTTGATTTTTCCTTTGGTGGGCCATTTCAAAGAAAAATCTATTGCTTTTGCTTTTGACTCTTGAAATGAGTTGATGACCAATTCAGGAAATACAATTGTTTGGTTTCCTGATCCCTGCAGCAACTCACTTGCCCCACTCATGCTTGTGGCAAGTGATTCTACTGTCCTGGTAGTGTTTTGTGGTATTCTCAACCACTATATATTCCATTTCCTTATTCACCAATAAAATTAAGTTCTATTCACATTTTTGTCTTTGTGTCTTCTGTACTTGTGCGCCTCTCTCTAGCCACGCCTAGTAGAGAATATTCATCCAGGGCTGCAAGGTAAACACAATTGCCTTCCCTGTCATCTAACCTAGACTTAGTATGAATCCAATCCTAAGGTTAGGATTTCCTGTTGTGTGTCTGTGCCACGCCTCAGAACACAACAAAAATGGTGCTCACTACAGGGGCTGTAAGCCCCTTGGCTGTCCCCTTTGCATCTACGTTTTCAGGTCCCTTGCCTCTGTCTATTTGGGAGTCAATCTTGCCTGAAATTACCAGCCCTCCTATTGAGTAAGACATTTCCAACCTGCCTATTGTCCCTACTGTATTGAACCTTGGGAATGGTCTCTGCTTAGTTACTTACCCTATGGGTACCCCTGACTTGGAACAAGTCATGGCAGTAGCCCTTGAGATAGCTCAGGACGGGGCCATCCCTTGCCTTCAGCTACAGTTTAGCTGTGCCAAATACTATGAGATTATTGTAGCCCCTCAGTTTCCACAACATCTCCTCTCAGTGGCTGGCTCTGCTGATCACCTGCTGTCATCCTTTGTACAGCCCGCCTTGGCCCACCACCAGATGGTGTTGGGACTCCACGTTCAAGAGATCATGTCTCTACAAGCAGCTGTTACCCATCATTGGGGCCAGTTTGCCGCCTACCAACAATGGATTCATTTCCTGTTCTCCCTGGTGTCTGACAATCAGCGTGATTTGGTCACCTCTCAAACACGTTTAGCCAATTCCATTGAGCAAATGCACCAGTCCATCCCTGAGTACGTTAGGGAGCGGCTACATGAGTTTCATCAGTTAAAACAACCCTGGCAAACTAAAGTAGACTCCACCCTAAATGCTTACCTAACCAACTTTGAACGCCTAGTGCAACAGCTCAATTCATTCAGTGCCTATTCCTTTGAGCAATTGCAACAGGTAGCTGACCTTGCCGCCCAAGGTCTAAATGAAATCAGTGCGGAATTTGATCAAGAGTGAGCTACCACTGCTGCTGCTATTGCCAATCTTCAGAGTCAGGTGAATGAGCTGTCTACTCCCAAACCTAATGCCCTGCCTTCTCCTCCTGCTTATGATCTGGTGGACAGAGAGCAGAGGATCTGGGAGGCCATCCAAGAATTACGCGCTTCCACTCATAGCCAAGGACGTCCTACTGAAACGCCTCAACCTGACCCTCAGGTTCTTGCGCTGACTGCTCAGGTCGCTGAACTACAGCAGGAAGTTGCTGCTTTACGTGAGGTAGTGACAGCCGCTGCTAGCCCACTCGGGGTTAACAAGGAAGATGGATGTTGTCCTGGTTTGGCGGGGGCTTCTCAAATCCACTGCGCTAGGAAGTTGATTGCCCTAGCTAATGAAGTGGATCATTTGAAACAAGATCGGACTGAGTTGGACAGAGACGTACAGGAGATGAGTGAGCTGATAGATTTGGTAAACAACAGATTTGCCCCCTGCCTGTCAGTGGGGACATCCCTTACTTTGCGGCTGGCTGATCTCTCCACTGTTGTCACTACCCAAGGACAACAAATAGATGTTACTGAACAATAGACCACTTTAGCCAACACTACGGGTGCCAGAACTACCAAGACTCTGACGACCCTTGAAGAAAGTGTTTGACAACTATGGGCTGGACAACCCCCTCTGAATCTGAAGCTGAGTTCTCCCGGCGCATAAATGTACTCAATAGCAGCAATGGTGGTCCAGCTCCCAAGGCGCACTTCAAGCCTACTTTTAAGCAAGTCTTTGATCCCAAAACCTTGGCTATTGCAGCTTTCTTAACTATTTATGAGACTGCCATGAGACGAGCATCAGATGAGGTTAAAAAGAAACACATTCTAACCTGTCTACACCTGACTTGTCAAGAGGTAGTTGTGCCAGAGCTGCCCACCATTGAGACCTGGGAAGACATGAAACAGCTCCTGATTGACAAGTTTGGTGGTGACCTTAGCCTAGAAGTGAAAAAGGATGCCTTAATGCACATATCATTCAAGCTCAAAGAGACGTTAGCTGAATTCACAGACAGATTTTACATGGAGGGACAACAATTAATAACAAGCAGACAATTGACGGCGCATGAAGCGTATATGGCCTGTGCCCAAGCCCTCAAGGTGAATCAACTCCTGTGTCTTAGTTTCAAGGCCCACAAGGCTATGCTGTCCTCCATGAAAAGTATAAAGACACTGCTACAAGACATGCATCTTACCCATTCTGGGGCAGTTGTTTGGGAGAGTTGTGCCACCTCCAACTCTGGCTCCTCTTCTCGCTGTCCTTGTATCCTCACCATGAATTCGCAAAATCCTCCTTGACGTCAGGGTTTCCACAACTGCGGTCAGATAGGCCACCACTCTTGCATCTGTACCAATCCGCGGGTTGAAGGAGCTGATCCCAAGGATCATTCGGGAAAAGAACAGTCAACCTAGAGGCGGAGACGCTCTTGGTTGACAATTCTTCCCAGTCTCCTTCTACACCTCTTCCTGCTACTGACTCTGAGCCTGCTGATGATGAAGCTCCTCCTATCCTCCTTCTTTTCCATGACATTTCTGACAATTCTGATGTGGATGAATCTGATGTTGAAGACCATGATGCATACAGGTATTCTGTTCTTGCCGTCCCTGAGACTATTGTTGTTCCCTACAAGCTACAATCTGGGAAGACTACAACTACCTCCAAGCCCTTGTCTGAGGCCAAAGCAGTTGTCTCCTGTCCTTATCTTACTCAGGCAAAACGGTCCCCTGTATTAGTGGAATCATCAGAGGAAGTTGCTGAATTTTCAGACGCCGTTTTCAAGAATGTATCTGTATCACTTCCCCTCCAAAATGTATATAAGGAGTTTCCGGGACTACAATGCATGATTGAGAAATGGGACAAGGAACTAGCTGAGGCGCAGGATATCTTGGCTGTTCTGCCACCCTTTGGACGCACCACCACCTGAGTAGAGATATCTATCCAAAAATTAAAGATCAAAGCCATCCTAGACACTGGGTCTCCTGTCAATGTTGTTTTTTCTAAACTGGTGAAGAAACTTAAGCTGGCCCCCAATCTCAACTACCATCAATCCTATGGCACCGCTGGTCTCTCCATGACTGGCGCCATTGGCGCGTACTCTGCCTTGCCAATGCAATTTGGTAAACTCCTGTTGGCTGCGCCGGCTGTTGTTCTAGAAAATGAGAGCTATGACCTTTTGGTTGGTACCCAGTTCCTTTGGGAATATAATGGGATCATCAACCTAAAGGATGGTTATCTTTCTATCCTAGGGTACAAAGTCCCTCTGATCTTTGAGGAGCCAATCAAAGTTCCTGGTAAACGTTTAAAGACATGTACTCTGGAGTACCCCACTGAGGTTTTCACCCTAAAATACCAAACCCATTCCACCTACATGAAGTTTCCTCCCATGGCTTGCCCTGCATCTGAAGGGATCCCTCTCATGGTCACGTCTGCTATCACCATCCCTCCAGGTTCTCAGGCTATCATAGACTCCCAGATATCATATAGACTACCTGAACGGACTTTCTTAGAGCTGTACTCCCCTCCTTTGCTGGGGCGTAACAAGCCTTACCTTTGTCCTGGAATTCTGGAAGTTTCCCACAAGGATCCCGTTCATTTACTAGTTGCCAACCTTACAGCACTTCCTATGACTGTATCCAGAGGACAGGTTGTTGGTTACAGAAAGTTTTTAAATGCTCCTGACGTCTTGTCGCTTCACCCTTTTGGAACGTTTCAAGACTTTAAATACCCAAAGACAAACCTCAAGTCCTATCTCTGTTCACTGCCCAAGACTTCCCTCAGTTGTCCCTGGTTCAACAGAAAGAAGTGCTTGATTTACTAGACCAATTCTCAGACATCTTTGCTAAAGATAGCACTGATTATGGGCTGGCCAAAGGTGTGATTCATCAGATTGACACAGGAGATGCTCCCCCCTTTTGTGCCAAGCCATACCACAGCAGCCAAGTGGAAGATGTGCAGGTTTCTAAGGAGCTCAAACAACTTTTGGATGCTGGATTGCTAGCTCCCTCTCAAAGCCCCTGGGCTTCTCCTCTGCTCATTTTAAAGAAAAAGGATGGGGGCCACCAGATTGTGATGGACTATTGGAGGTTGAATTCTCTAACCAAGAAAGATTCTTATCCCTTACTGCAATTGATGACGCTCTTTGACGCCTTGGAGGTTCTAAGTTTTTCTCTGCCATGGATTTGGCGTCTGGTTACTGGAAAGTTGACCTCTCTCCTGAAGACCATCAGAAGGCTGCACTCATCACATCAGAAGGATTGTTTGAACCTACCTGCATGCTGCAAGGGCTCTGTAATGCCCCAACAACTTTCCAGAGGGCCATGGACTCCATCCTGCATGACTTGAAGTTGTCATGTGTCTTAGTCTATCTAGATGATATAATAGTCTTCAGAGCCATTTTCACTGATCACCTAGACCATCTTAAAGAAGTGTTCATAAAGATCCAAGAAGCTGGCCTCAAGCTAAAGCCCTCTAAGTGTGCTTTTTTCAAAGAACGCCTTGAATTCCTGGGCCATGAAGTAACCCAAATGGGGATTTGTCCAATGATCAAGAAGGTTGAAGCCATTGACAAAATGCTTCTGCCCACCAACCTATGAAAAGTACAAGTCTTTTTGGGCATGATGGGTTACTATAGAAAATTCATCCCTGATTTTGCTGATACTAGCAAACCCCTGATCCAACTGTTGCGTAATGTTCCCTTTGAATGGACCACCAGCCAACAGCAAGCCTTTGAGACTCTAAAGCAGAAACTCAAAGAAGCTCCCATTTTAGTGTACCCTGATTACAATAAGGAATTCATCTTGTACACTGATGCTAGTGACCTTGCTATTGGGGCTATCTTGGCTCAGCTCAACAATGAAGGTGTGGATCACCCTGTAGCCTATACTTGCTGTGTGCTGAATAAGCATGAAAAGAATTATAGTGTTACAGAGAAGGAGTGTCTTGCTGTGCTGCATGCAGTCAAACAATTCTGCCACTACATGAATGATACCCATTTCACTGTCGTCACTGACCACGCTTTGCTCAAATGGTTACAACAACTTAAGGAGCCTGAAGGATGCTTAGCCAGATGGGCCCTCTGCCTGCAAGGTTATGACTTCACTGTGCTCCATTGCCCCAGGATTCAATATCGGAACACTGATGGGTTGTCCTAAATGCCCATCCTTGCCCTACATCCTGCTGAGGCAGACCACCTGTATGAGCTAATTGGTTACCCTTCTTCCTGGGAAAGTGAGACTGAAGAGGTTTGACTTGCCCTTTCCAAATTGTCTTAAGACACCCTCATACGTGACAACCAACTCTTCAAGAAGGTGCAGGGTCAATACCTGCCATACATGCGCCCCAGTCTTTGCCTCTCCTTAGTGCCGCAAGCTCATAAAGAAACTGGCCATGGAGGCATTGCCAAGACCTTTGACTGGCTTCAGAAGAATTACTTCTGGGAGAATCTTTGCCTTTTGATCCCAGATGTCATAGCTAGTTGCCATGACTGCCAACTTCAGAGGCCCCAAGCTGCTTCTCACAAGTTCAAATTGGTTCCCCCTCAATATGCCTTTCACACTGTCAGCATTGATGCTGTAGGCCCTCTCCCCCGCTCCTGTTCTGGATGCTGCTTTATCCTGATTGCTGTTGACCACTTCAGCAAGTGGGTAGAAGCTCGCCCTACTAAAGACATCACTGCTAAGACTACTGCTGCCTTCCTACTGCAAGATTTTTTCTACCACCATGGCTATCCTCAAGTGCTGTTGTCAGACAACAGAACCAACTTCAATGCCAAACTTGTAACCTCTGTTGTTGAAGCTCTAGGAACTCACCAGTCTTTCTCTGCCCCCTATAATCCTTCAACTAATGGAGCAGTTGAGCGTGTCAACTTGACACTGGTTTCTATCATGAGAAAACTCACCAATCTCTGACGCTGCTAATTGGGATCTATACTTACCTGCTGCACTCTTTGCCTATTGTCTGAACCAACATCGGGTCACAGGGTACTCCCCCTTTGCCATGTTGTATGGGCGTGAAGCCACCAGTCCGTTGCTCTTGGGGGTTCCTCTACTCTCCTCTGATAAGGCCATGAATCCTGACAACCACATCAAAGACTTAGTCAACCACATCATAAATATATAGGCCACTGCCTACACTTCTGCATATAAGACTAAGATGCTTGAGATCTCTCCTGACAATGCTGGGCGCTCCCCCTTGCCTGAGTTTGATGTTGGTGACCATGTCCTGTACTACCACACCGTGTGGGTGGGCGCGCGCACAAGCTGGACTCACTGTAGATTGGTCTTTTAGAGGTGACTTTCAAACAAGGGTATGATTACACTGTAAAGCTCCTCTCCAGTGGTCGCCTTTTGCTTGCATACACACCAAGTTCCTCCGCAAGTATCACCCCCCTAAGGCCAATCTAGAGGGGGGCAATGTCGTGAATAACGGCATTCACCATGTTTTGGTTTTGCCTTTGGTGGGCCATTTTGATGATGAATCTCTTGCTTTTGCTTTTGACTCTTGAAATGAACTGGTTTCTACATCAGGAAATATGCTTGTTCAGTTTCCTGACTCTGCAGCAACTCACTTGCCCCACTCATGCTTGTGGCAAGTGATCCTACCGTCCTGGTAGTGTTTTGTGGTATTATCAACCACTATATATTCTATTTCCTTATTCACCAATAAAATTAAATTTTATTCACATTTTTGTCTTTATGTCTTCTGTAATTCTGCGCCTCTCTCTAGCCACGCCTAGTAGAGATTTTTCATCCAGTTCTGCAAGGTAAACACAATTGCCTTCCCTGTCATCTAACCAAGACTTAGTACAAATCCAATCCTAAGGTTAGGATTTCTTGTTGTGTGTCTGTGCCGCGCCTCAGAACACGACAATTGATACCCAGGAATCAGTTAGGCTGTACTAATTGAGGGCTGTAATAAATAATCTGAACAATTCAGATTATGAGACTAGGTGTCTCAAACTGTCTAATTAACCATGGAGATTAATTGATACCCAGGAATCAAATAGGTTGTACTAATTGAGGGCCTTAATGAATAATCTGAATGATTCAGATTATGAGAATAGGTGTCTCAAACCGTCTAATTAACCATGGAGGTTAATTGATACCCTGAAATATGATTAATGGGGATTTAATCATAGGGCTGAAATGAACTTGACTGTGTCAAGTAAAGACTAGGTGTCTTAAACTGATTGATTAACTGGGAAGGTTAATTAATATATATACCATGGAATATGATTGATGAGGATTTAATCATAGGGCCAAAATGGACTTGACTGTGTCAAGTGAAGACTTATTGTCTTCAAACAGATTAATTAACTGGAAGGTTAATTAATGTATGCTTGGAATATAATTAATAAGGATTTGATTATATTATTTAATTGCCTTTTCTGTGTCAAGAATTTCGGTTAAGGTTAGCCAAAATTAAACCCCCAAATTGTGGTTTAAAAGCGCCGCGTCGGCAAATTCATTGGGTTAAAAGCGCCGCCTAATGGATTTGCAAAGCGCCAAGGTGCCGCTATCAAATTTTCTCAGGCGCTGCCTGGAGAAATTGCTGGGCGCTGCAGTGGAGCCTGGTTTGAGTTTTGAAGCAGTTTAATGGGTTTTTAAGGCAAAAAACCATTAAATGCAAAAATAACTAAATGTAGACAATGATGTCTATACATTCAGGATTGATCAGCTGGTTCCCAGTTGGAACAAGGATAGCTTGGATCAGGAATATGTATATTCCACAGGGTTTTGGCTCCAGAAGTCTATAATGCTTCAAGCCAAATCAATACATTTCCACAGAAAGAATCAAGTGATTCTGGAATGTATTATGGCACATTCTTATAGGTTAAGAGTGTGAAGATCTTTTTGGTTAAGATCTGGATTGGATGACGTCTTTATGTCATAAACCATGTGATAGGAATCCAGGGTGATTCTGGAACCAGAGGGGTTTTCAGTCAAATGTACCCTGATTGGTATATAATGGAAACAGGATAATAATTAATAAAAAATGATGCTTATTGTGACAATGGTTTCTTTCCCCTCAATCTTTTTATGCTTTGTGTTTTTGGCTTTTGACTAAAATAAGACTACCATGGAATGAAAGAGATGGTCTGCAGCTAAGACTATGGGAAGCAAAAAACGTGGAAGTGATCACCAGATGGCAACAAGTTTAACACCAAGATTGCTTGCCCGGAATCCAAGCTCATTGAAGCTTACATAAAGGATTCCCTGTCAAACTGTAAAAGAGTCAGACCGGGATAATGAAAAAGAAAAGCATGAATTTCCTAGATCCATCACATAAGAATGTGTTACTTCTTGAGTTTTTCAGTAGCCCTACGCATTGCAGCTTTGTAAATGGTCAGAAAAGCAGTAATGGTCAAGGTCTTGGGATCAAATATCTGCTTGAAGGTTGGCTTATAATTTGGGTCAATGGACGAGGACAAGGACTGACTGTTTTCACCAGGGTTTAGGATGTTAATGTGAGGGTTGCCCTCAAACTCAGATTCAGCAGTAGGTTGTCTAGCCCAGAGAAGTTGAAGGCTTTCCTCTAAAGTGTCCCAGGTAGAGCTATACTGCCCACTAATGTCTCAGACAGTTATGGCAGCAGTCCCAAATTCATCAATCTTGATTTTTTGTACTGCCAAGGTGCCAGCAACCCATTGACATGGGTAGCTAGGGAGGTGGCCTGAGTGACCAAGGGGACAACTTGTGCATTTAGAGTCTCTGTAAAGCGGGAGAGGTTTTGGACCTCTCTTTCCAACGTGTCTTGCCTATCAGCTACATCATTTGTCACTTCAGCAAGCTGATCTAGAGCACACGCACAGTAGACCTGGGGTTGACCTTCTAAGCCAGGGCAACAACCATGATTGTCATGAGTGGGAGTATTAACGGCTTCACCTTTGTCCTCATCTTCAGATTCAGATGATGAACCTTCAGAATTAGAGAGGCACTGTCTTAAGTACTCAATTTTACCTTGTAGGGTAGCCACCTAATCAGTGAGGGAGGCAATACAAGGGTCAGGCATAAGTTTGACTGGAGGGGGAGGCTGTACAGAAGCTTGGCGTCTAGTGGTAGCCTTGAGCTTGGTGATGACTTCCCATACTTTGGTTTCAAAATCAGAAGGGGTCCCAACAGGAGGAGCGGGAGGAGTCACTTCAATGGAGGCCACCCAATCATCCACATAAGTTTGTACTTGGTATAGAGTAATTACCTATTGCAGCCTTATCTAGACCATATTGATGCTGCAGGTGACGGCTTAAGTATTGACATGAGCTCTTATCAATTTGAGTTGCGAGTTGACATGCTCCCTGAATTGCTTGAGTTCACTAACCAGAGTCTCAAAATCCTGCCAATGGTTAAGTAGAAAAGCCTCAATTTGCTCATGTCAGGCTGCCTGATGTTCATCCAATCTGCATAGTTGATCCTTTATGTATTCAAGGAGCAAGGAACAAAGGGAATTCAGGGATGTGATTAAATACTTCTGTGACGCCAAAAAGTTGCGCTGGTTATCAGAAATACAGGCAAAGAGACTGTGTGACCATTTTTGGTAGGCCATATTTTGGGTGTGGTTATTTGAGACGGCAGAGGCTACCGCATCTTGCAGTTGATTCTGGGATCCCAAGGAAAGTTGGTGGTGAACTAGGGCAGGTTGGATGAACTGGTTAACCAACACGCCAATAGTATCCATGGATTCCATCAACGCTAGGGGAGACCAAAGTCCAAAAGGAAGGAGTACAGGTCTTTTTAGGCGTACCCAGGACGGAGGCCAGGGATAAATTGAATGGCTACTGTGCCAGAATGAAGAAGAGAGCAGGCAGCAGCACAGGCTTGCTCATAGTTGAGAGATCAAGCAGTAACGGGGGCCCACAAGGGCCTGGGAGACAGAAACAATACCATATGATTTGCAGGAGCATTGATAATCTCTTCTTCTAGAGGGGGACTAGAAACTTTAGATTGATCTGATACTTTGGAAACAAAGGGAGAGGGACCAGAGAATGCACGTGGGAAAAGGGTAACCAAGGGGCTTGCAGCCCCTGTAGTAAGCACCATTTTGTTGTGTTTGGCTCCAGGGGACAACATCCTGGAGGACACAACAGGAAATCTTTATTACAAAAGATTTGAGGTTCAAAGCTAGCCTTGGGTTAGCCTTCAGGGAAAAACTAAGGGCACATACCTTAATTTCTTAGAAAACAAGATGTAAAAGTCCTTTTGGTAGAAAGAACAGGAAAAGCTTGAAGATTATTAACACCAACACAATTGTGGATAAACTTGGTTTTATTAGGAATAATGATTCTACTTTAAATAGTTAACAAGAAGCAGTGATCACTCAATAGGAAGACAGAGTGGCTGAGGGGATCACGCTGGGATGAGGTCATACCAGGATCAACCATAGATAGGTACAATAATCTGGAATGGGTGGATATTGAACCAGACCCATTTGCAGAAGGCAAGGAATTTATGAACTTGAAGGCAAAACCAGTCAAATCTTTGCAACTATCAATATTCAAAGGAAAAATTAAAATAGCATTAATAGCGCAGTTTACAACAAGCAGTCAAGTCAGCTTCAATAGAGGCAAGGCTCAGAATGTGGAGGCACCTATTTACACCCAAGCCTTTGAGGCGGGTAACAAGGAAGCTGACCTGTTACTGACCCCCAACCCATATGGCTTTGACTTGTTTGAGAGTCATTTAGCGTCTAGCTCTGCCCCTGCTCCCGTACCCACCCCCACACAAGCTGCCTGTCAATCAACCAATAAGGATGGCAACCTTGATTTTGAACAACTTTCTGCCACCAGCCACCTTGCCCCCTATAGCCAATCAGGCTTCAGCTCCCCCGGCCCAGCACCCCAAGCAATAAATCATCACTGCCTAAATTCTTCAGGAAATTGTGGCACTGAATCTACAGGGTCTGTCCTGGGAAAAGATTGCCGCCCAGTTGTAATTTACCCAAGCTACTGTCATGCGGGAATTCAACAACCTGATGGACAGGGGGAATCTGATCAGGACAGCCAAGAAGCCCAAGAAGACCCCCAAGTCACAAATATATGAGCCATACCCAATCATGCTTGACCTCCTCCAGCAGCATCCCAAGCATCCCTTGACCCAGGTCCAGAAGCAGCTTGCGCACCATAACATATGGGTCTCCAAGCGCATGGTGCAGCTATAGATGTATGGGAAGGTGGCTTCCATACAGATTCTTACCAATTTTGCCAAAAACCAATGGGATGGCACTGAGGATTCCCTGTATGACACTGCCATTGAATCAATCCTGGTCCAATGCCTGACTAGTCCAACTGATGATGTCATGTTTATCTCCTATTACAAGCTATCAATAGCTTTTGATGATTTCAGGGAGCAAGGAAGAGCTGCCACTCAAAAAGGAAGGAATAAGGTCAAGAAGGGGATGTTCATTGGTGCATTTATGGCTGTTTCAGCCAAGGGTTTTGTCTACTATCTGAAAGACCCAAATTTCATCAATGGCTACTTGTACAGCCACATACTTGGTGGATTACTAACTCCTGGGATGGCTCAAATTCAAAGCATCAGATTTTCTTGAGCCACCAGATGAAGGTTAGCTCCACTGCCCTTGAGGCCATCCAGAAACGCAGACACCAGGCCTCAGTGTACCAAGCTGGCCACACTGACATCCATCTGGCTGATGTTATGTTCTTCAACATTGGATCCACACTACAGGAGCGCCACCCTCAGGCTTTCAACAACCTCTATCTTGGGGTCCTTGACCACAATTTTCTCTTTGGCTGCTAAATAGTGTCTGACTTGTTTGTCCAAATTGTCTTCCATGTGAACATGGGAAACCAATCACGGAAGCATAAGCGCCTACCACCTTGTGCCACTCCCATCTACCAGCCCATCTAGCCATTGATAGACAAGGAATACCAACAATGGTATATGGCAGCCATCACGCGCAATCCTCCTACCCCTACCACCACCCCCCACCTTCCAGCCCCACCCACCTAATCTCAGACCCCCCAGGCCAGCACTTCCTCAACATATACCTTCTTGCGCTAATCTGCCTACTAGGCATCACTCTTCCCCGCCCCAATGAACCCCCTGTTGCCAAAAATTTTCTATTTATATTATCTTTGTTTGAATTTCAATTGTTCATGTTCTCTTTGTTTATAGCTGATTTTATTATTTATTTAGCTTATTTCTATAAAATCATACATTTACTATGTTGTGTATCTAGATCCAGAACACAGTTATTTTTAGCACTTAAACACACCCCTTGTGAAAATATTAACAAAATTTGGTGATCAGTAAATTTGAATTAGAAAATTATAGTGTTAACTGTTTTTAGATAAAGTTGTTACTGATCCAAATTCAAAACCTTAATGATAAACTTTAAGCCAATCAGGAGCCAAGTGAAAAATTGATTGTTGTGACATAAAGGGTCACCCAATAATTCTTTGATGCATGTGTGATAATTAATATGATTGGCTGGATGTTTTGCCATTGTACGCCATTGCTGCTATGGCAAGTTATTGATGGACTAGTGCCCAATCAGCTGCTGGGTTAGCACTAGTCCATCAACAACTTGCCACAGCGTCAATGGCGTACAATGGCAAAACATCCAGCCAATCATATTAATTAGCACACATGCACCAAAGAATTATTGAATGACCCTTTATGTCACAACAATCAATTTTTACTTGGCTCCTGATTGGCTTAAAGTTTATCATTAAGGTTTTGAATTTGGATCAGTAACAACTTTATCTAAAAACAGTTAACACATAATTTTCTAATTCAAATTTAGCTGATCACCAAATAGTTGTTAATATTTTCACAATGGGCTATGTCAAGCGCCAAAAATAATATGGTAATCAAGGAAACAATGCCAACACAAAGTAAACAACACATATTGAGATGAGTGTAAAACATATTCAAAATGGGTAAAAAGATGGGATAATGTAGTAGATGGGAAAACAAAAAGGAATAAACAAAGAGGCAACAGTATCAAAATAATACAGAATTTATTGTGGCAAAAGCTATGAAAACATATGAAAAGGCTAGTAAAAAATCAATTAGAGAATTAGAGAAGCTTCTGAATGTGACCTTACAACAATCACTATTGAGCATTTAGCCAAATAAATGCTCTGAAATATAAAGTTATCTCTGTTTTTGCTGTTTATTTTATGTGGATAAGTTGACTGGAATTCTTCAGATAAAGATTCCTGGAAATTTGGAATCTATATTTAATAAAAGAACATAATTTAGTTTGTTAGTTAAGACGTACTAATTGACAAAACTAAGGCAAGATTGGCTGAGTCAATCTTGGAGACAGGATGTCACAAAAACGGTTTAATTAATTGGGAAGATTAATTAATAAACATATGGGATATAATTAATGAGGATTTAATTATATTAAAATTGCCTTGACTGTGTCAAGAAGTTTGGTTAAGGTTAGCCATAAGGAACCCCCCAAATTATAGGTTAGAAGCACGGTGTTTGCAAAATCATTAGGTTAGAGAAGCTGCTGCTCTACCTAGGTGATTTGTAAAACGCCAAGGTGCTTGGTTCTAGTTTTGAAGCGTTTTAATGGGTTTTAAGGCAAAAAACCATTAAATGCAAAGATAACTAAAAAAAGGCAAGGATGCCTAAGGATTTAGGTTTGATCAGCTGGTTCCCAGTTGGAACATTGATAGCTGAGTTTTGGGATGTGTAATCCACAGGGTTTTGGTGCTGGGAGCTGGGAAAGCTCCATGCTGAATTGGTACTGTTGCAACTGAGTTTCTAGGCTTGCCTGCTAACGTATCTTACAATACACAGGGGGCGCTCAATGAGTTTCCCCTTGACTGGTCTAATGTTATGGATTAATTTGATGGCAATGTCAAATGGCGGGTACTTCATCCTAATTAGGAGTGTTGCCAATTTGATCTGCTGATCCCCGCACAAGTTATTCCTTGGCTCTGAAGCTTAAGTGGAATTCCCTCATGTCACCCCATTGTGGCCTTGTGGCTTCCCCATATAGTATATTAATCATAATATTTTATTACAATAAACGGTACCTTATTCTTATTATTCTGTCCTTTCCTATTGGACTGTTGTCTTCCCCCAATTCCAAGTACTGAACTCTCATTAGTTCAGTTGCAACTGTACATTGGGATGAATGGAGTCAGGTGACTTTGTCCCATTGTAGGTTGGCTCTCATAGGTTGAGGAATATTGGTGATCTTTTAGGTAAAGATCTAGGTTTGGATGACTCAATTGTCATCAATCACGTGAGCTGAATCATAGGTTGATTCAGGAACAGGAGGGGTTTTCAGCCAAATATGCCCCAAATGATATATAAGCAGAAACAGCTAAACTTTAATAAAGATATATTGTTGATTATGACGCTTTCCCCTCAACTACCTTTTTCAATTATTATGTTGGCTTTGTTAATTTTTGAAAGAGCCAAATTTGGAGTACTTTTGCGTGGAAACTGCTGCTTCCAGGAAAGAGATCCCTACAAGTTCATTGGAGGAAGCTTGGGCAAGCTTGGAGGTTACCAAGACTGTGCCTGAGGAGTCCTTGGTGGAGGTAAAGGCTGTGTTCAAAGAGCTATACTTGGATTACTTTGCCAAAGAAGGTACTCCCACCCAAGGAAACCAAATCTATGCATGGGATTCCTGGAATCTATTAGTAGGTTGGGATAAATCTTACCTCAAGTGAAAGCAAAGGCAAATTGTGAAATTGAGGCTCTAAGGGCAAGGGAAGAAAAGAGCGTTGAGATTATGGCCCGTTGGCGGGATGATAATAAAGCGTTGTCCCAAAAAAAAGCCTCTCTGGAGACAAAGTTCTTTGAAGCTTTGTCAAAGGAAGGTAATGGGAATAAGAGTCAAAGGCAGGATAATGATGGGATGGACTGGTTAGACCTGGATCTGCTACAGAGCCCAACACAGTGCAGAAAAACCCATGATGAAAGGAGTTCAGTCTATGCTTGCCAAAATGTCACTGTTCTTTTGAAATCCAAAGGAAGGAAATGCTGTTTTGGAGGGTTTTCTGATTCAAGCCTCTGGTCTGGAGGATAGTGAGAAACATTATTGGTTAGAAGTCCTTTCAGGTCCTGCATGTTTTAAGTGGTTCAAAAGACGTAAAGGCAACAATTGGACTACATTATTGGAGGAATTCTGAGCCAGTTATACAGTAACCCTCAGACCTGGTGATGGTCTGAAAAAAGCCTGGGACGTTACCCAGGATAAACATGAGACTGTGTTGATGTACCTGTCAGAATGAAAAACCTCCTAGCTTTTCTGGATGTGGAACACAATCAGGATCTAGTGAAGGATGCTTTCTTCACTGGAATGTGGCCCAGGTTGTGACCTCAGGCTTCTATTCTACGTTGTGAGAAGTTGTCATGATCAAAACTTGTTCAAAAAGTTATTAAAATGGAATGAGATTTGGGGGACCCTCCACATAGTGCTCCTTGGCTGAGAGTAGGAGCTCATGTTTCTGCAGGGGAAGGGTCTTCTGAGAGAACCAGACGCCTTAGGAGTCCCTCAGACAAGGATCACATGTCTAGATTTAAGCGGGCATGTAAGTTTCCCATGGTGAAGGAATGCTGGATCTGTGGGAAAGATGGCCATTTACCTGGGAAATGTCCTGATTGTGCCAAATTTGATAAAGAACACCCAGATCTGACGTTTAAGTATTCAGGAAAAGAAAGGCAGGCTTAGGTGACTCCCAACCTGAGCTCAGTAATTTGGAGAATAATAGCTGGAGAATGAGGCTTCAATCTGGAAAGGCCTTGAAGGAATACAGAAAAAACACTAGTAAACCAGTGAAACTGCCTGTACAGGAAATTGATGTCTCTTGTCTAACTCTTCCTGAAGGAAGTCCAGACGCCTCTCCAGATAGGTGGATCTTGGATGTGCGCTTAGGTATGAAGGAAGATGCAGAAAACACTTGGCAGCCAGTGTAAGTCCAGTTGAGTGTGGATAGGCTCAAAGAAGTTGAATGGCATAAAAAGGTGGCCAAGAGTATGCCAGCTTTATTAATTGCAAAACATTTTTTGTGTGTGCTACAAGGGGTTATTCTCCTGGATATTTTGCTGGTATCTCTGCAAAAGCAGTTTACAATCCAGGATGTGCAGGAGTAGCGGTATCAAAGAACTTTGTCCCAAAACATGGTATGGATTCATCAAGGTTAGTCACACTGACTCTATCTTCTGCAGATGGGGTAACCACCATTGAACAAGACGTGTTTAATGAGGTGGTAATTCTTGTGTTTGGCTCCTGGGGACAACATCCAGGAAGACACGGCGGGAAATCTTTATAAAAAAAGATTTGAGGTTTAAAGCTAGCCTTGAGTTAGCCTTCAGGGCAAAGTTAAGGGCATGTATATTAATTTTCTGGAAAACAAGATGAAGAAAGTCCTTTTGGCAGAAAGAAAAGGGAAAAGCTTGAAGATTATTAAAGCCAACACAAATGTGGATAAACTTGGTTTTATTAGGAATAATGATTCTACTTAAATAGTAAGCAGGGGATAGTGATTACTCTTTTAGGAAGAGAGAATGGCTGAGGGGTCACATTGGGATGAGGTTATACCAGGACCATTCACAGACAGGTACAATAATCCAGAATGGGTGAATATTAAACCAGATCCATTTACAGAAAGCAAGGAATTCCCGAGCTCAAAAGCAAAACCAGTCAAATCTTTGCTTTTATCATTATTTTTAGTCCATATTAAAATAGCATTAATGGCGCAATTTTTAACATCTCTCACCTCAAGATTGGACACAGGGAGTATATATTTGCAAAGGAATTTGGAATGAACATGGGTAAAAGGACGTACAGAATAAAACAATTTTACGGTATACTTGATCCCCTTTTTAAAGGTGACTACGCAGGGCCCAACCCAGAGGGAATCCAGCTTATGAGCTCTACCACCTGTAAAATTCTGGTAGTAGAGTATCAGGTTGCCTATTTAATACTCAGGGAGGAGGGCTCTAGCAGCATTGGACAGGGAGAGCTCCAGAGCCTTAACATTATAAGCAGTGGAGTAAGCTGTTGCTTGGATGTCAATGATACAATTAGTTAAATCTTTAACATGGGCTTCAGGATTTTCAGACACATCAACTTTAATCAAGGAGGGTCCCAAGATTGAGAGGGTGGCGGCTTCACGTCCATACAGCATGGCAAAAGGGGACTGATCAGTTACTTGGTGCCTACTGAGTTGATAAGAAAAGAGGGCACAGGGAGGAACATATCCCAATTGGCAGCGTCAGAGAGTGTGAGTTTTCTCATGATGAATACCAGGGTGGAGTTTGCTTGTTCAACAGTTACATTGGTAAGGGATTATATGGTGCAGAGAATGACTGGTGAGTCCCCATAGCCTCAACAATAGACGTGATGAGGCAAGCATTAAAGTTGGTACCTTGTCAGAGAGCAGGACTTGAGGGCAGCCATGTCAATAGAAAAAGTCTTGCAGCAAGAAAGTAGCTGTGGTTCTATCTGTTATATCTTTTTTTGCTCTGGCTTCAACCCATTTGCTAAAATGGTCTATGGCAACCAAGATAAATTGACATCCCACCTAGACCAAGGGAAAGGCCCAGCAGTAAAAATACTCACTGTGTGGAAGGCATGTTTAAGGGGGATGAGTTTGAATTGGTGTTAGGACAGGCAAGGAAGCTGGAGTTGGCACAAATGGCAGGAGGCAAGAACATCAGGGATCAGAAGGCACATTTTCTCCCAGTAGAAGTTCTTGCATAACAAGTCATGAGTTTGGCTATACCCCCATGCCCAGTGTCAATGTGAGCTTGGAGGATAATGGCTATCCTCATGCTAGGGCAAATGTAGGGTAGATAGGCATTGTTAACTTTTTTGAAGAGCTGCCTATCACAAATTATAGTGTCCTTGGATAGGGTCTGTAGTGCTAAGCGGATGTCTTCTGGCTCAGTGGTCCAAGAGTCAGGATACCCTATTAACTTTTAAAGACAATCAGCGTCAGCAGGATAGATAGCTAGGATTAGCATTCTTGACAGGCCATCAGTGTTCTGATGTTGGGCCCCAGGACAGTGTATTACAGTGAAATCATACCCTTTTAGACACAGAGCCCAACACGCTACTTGATCTTTGGATTCCTTTAGCTGTTGCAGCCATTTGAGGGAGGAGTGATCTGTGACCACCGTGAAGTGGGTCCCATAAATGTAATGCTGAAACTGTTTCAATGCATGCAGCACCACCAGACATTCCTTCTCAGTGATACTGTAGAACTTCTCGTGCTTACTGAGGACTCTTGATGAGTAGGCTACAGGTTGATCCACGCCTTCATTGTCAGTTGGGCACAGATGGCACCCACAGCTACTCCAATAGCGTCAGTATACAAGATAAACTCTTTATCATAATCAGGTAAGACTATGATAGGAGCCTCTTTGAGCTTAGCCTTCAGCTCTTCAAATTCTTGTTGTTGGCTGCCAGTCCACTCAAAGGGGACGTTGCAAAGCAGTTGAACAAGGGGTTCACTCAGTTTGGCAACGTCAGGTATGAACTGTTGGTAGTAGCCCATCATACCAAGGAAAACTTAAACCTGTCAAATATTTGTGGGAGTTAGCATCTTGCCAATGACTTCCACCTTGTTATTCATGGGGAAGATTCCAGTTTGAGTGACCTCATGACCTAAGAACTCAAGGCGTTCTTTAAAGAATGTGCACTTGGAGGGTTTGAGTTTCAGGTCAGCTTTGCAGATCTTGATGAAGACAGCCTTGAGGTGTTCCAAGTGGTTGGTAAAGATAGCGCTGAATACAGTGATGTCATCAAGGTACACAAGGACACAAGAGAGCTTTAGGTCTTGTAGGATGGAGTCCATAGCCCGCTGAAATGTGGCAGGGACATTGCAGAGTCCTTGGGGCATACAAGTGGGTTCAGAGAGGCCTTCTGAGGTAAAAAACACCTCCTCTTGATCTTCAGGAGATAAGTCAACTTGCCAGTATTCAGAAGCTAGATCCATGGCAGAGAAAAACTTAGAACCAACCAGCTGCCTGATAGTATTGTCAATTCTGGGCAAGGGGTACAAGTCTTTCTTAGTGAGAGAGTTCAGGCAGCAATATTCTATTACAATGTGATGTCCTCCATCCTTCTTCTTGAGGATTTGTAACAGGGAAGCCCAAGAACTTTGGGAAGGAACCAGTAACCCAGCGTCTAGTAGTTGTTTGAGTTTTTAACCGCTTGAGCATCTTCCACCTTACTACAGTGGTATGGTTTGGCACAAAAAGGGGGTACATCACCAGTGTCAATCTGATGAATGATCCCTTTAGCCAGGCCATAGTCAGTAGATCTAGAGACAAAGATGTTGGTAAACTGATGAGCAGGTCCAACATGCCTTTTTTTTGGGTGGGAGACAACTAGGGTAAGTCAGCAGCAGTGAATAAGGAGAGAACTTGGGGGTCATCTTCAGGTAGATTGAAATCAATAAAAGTTCCAAAGGGGTAGAGGGAGGCCACTTGTTCTACTCCCAGTACACAACCATGCCTTACAACCTGGCCTCAGGTCATCTTATGGGCAGGGCTGTCAGGTTGGAAAGCAGTAATTTTACAGGCTTATTGTAAATTGCGCTAATATGCTATTTTGATTTGCCCATCAAATATTGATAGTTGCAAAGATTTGACTGATTTTGCCTTTGAGTTTGGAAATTCCCTGCCTTCTGCAAATGGGTCTGGTTCAATATCCACCCATTCCAGATTATTGTACCTATCTATGGTTGATCCTGGTATGACCTCATCCCAGCGTGATCCCCTCAGCCACTCTGTCTTCCTATTGAGTGATCACTGCTTCTTGTTAACTATTTAAAGTAGAATCATTATTCCTAATAAAACCAAGTTTATCCACAATTGTGTTGGTGTTAATAATCTTCAAGCTTTTCCTGTTCTTTCTACCAAAAGGACTTTTACATCTTGTTTTCTAAGAAATTAAGGTATGTGCCCTTAATTTTGCCCTGAAGGCTAACCCAAGGCTAGCTTTGAACCTCAAATCTTTTGTAATAAAGATTTCCCGCCGTGTCTTCCAGGATGTTGTCCCCTGGAGCCAAACACAACAAAATGGTGCTCACTACAGGGGCTGCAAACCCCTTGGTTACCCTTTTCCCACGCACATTCTCTGGTCCCTCTCCCTTTGTTTCCAAAGTATCAGATCAATTTAAAGTTTCTAGTCCCCCTCTAGAAGAAGAGATTTTCAATGCTCCTGCAAATCATATGGTATTGTTTCTGTCTCCCAGGCCCTTTTGGGCCCCCGTTACTGCTTTATCTCTCAACTATGAGCAAGCCTGTGCTGCTGCCTGCTCTCTTCTTCATTCTGGCACAGTAGCCATTCAATTTATCCCTGGCCTCCGTCCTGGGTACGCCTAAAAAGACCTGTACTCTTCCCTTTTGGACTTTGGTCTCCCCCCGCGTTGATGGAATCCATGGATACTATTGGCATGTTAGTTAACCAGTTCATCTAACCTGCCCTAGTTCACCACCAAATTGCCTTGGGACCAGAATCAACTGCTAGATGTGGTAGCCTCTGCCGTCTCAAATAACCACACTCAAAATATGGCCTACCAAAAATGGTCACACAGTCTCTTTGCCTGTATTTCTGACAACCAGCGCAACTTTTTGGCGTCACAGAAGTATTTTATCACATCCCTGAATTCCCTTTGTTCCTTTCTCCTAGGATACATAAAGGATCAACTATGCAGATTGGATGAACATCAGGCAGCCTGACGTGAGCAAATTGAGGCTTTTCTACTTAACCATTGGCAGGATTTTGAGACTCTGGTTAGTGAACTCAAGCAATTCAGGGAGCATATCAACTTGCAACTCAAATTGATAGGAGCTCATGTCAATACTTAAGCCGCCACCTGCAGCATCAATATGGTCTAGATAAGGCTGCAATAGGTAATTACTCTATACCAAGTACAAACTTATGTGGATGATTGGGTGGCCTCCATTGAAGTGACTCCTCCCGCTCCTCCTGTTGGGACCCCTTCTGATTTTGAAACCAAAGTATGGGAGGCCATCACCAAGCTCAAGGCTACCACTAGACGCCAAGCTTCTGTGCAGCCTCCCCCTCCAGTCAAACTTATGCCTGACCCTTGTATTGCCTCCCTCACTGATCAGGTGACACCTTACAAGGTGAAATCAAGTACTTAAGACAGTGCCTCTCTAATTCTGAAGGTTCATCATCTGAATCTGAAGATGAGGACAAAGGTGAAGCCGTTAATACTCCCACTCATGACAATCATGGTTGTTGCCCTGGCTTAGAAGGTCAACCCCAGGTCTACTGTGTGTGTGCTCTAGATCAGCTTGCTGAAGTGACAAATGATGTAGCTGATAGGAAAGACACGTTGGAGAGAGAGGTCCAAAACCTCTCCCGCTACAGAGACTCTAAATGGACAAGTTGTCCCCTTGGTCACTCAGGCCACCTCCCTAGCTACCCGTGTCAATGGGATTGCTGGCACCTTGGCAGTACAACAAGTCAAGATTGATGAATTTGGGACTGCTGCTACAACTGCCTGAGACATTAGTGGGCAGAATAGCTCTACCTAGGACATCTTAGAGGAAAGCCTTCAGCTTCTCTGGGCTAGACAACCTACTGCTGAATCTGAGTTTGAGGGCAACCCTCACATTAACATCCTAAACCCTGGTGAAAACAGTCAGTCCTTGTCCTCGTCCATTGACCCAAATTATAAGCCAACCTTCAAGCAGATATTTGATCCCAAGACCTTGACCATTGCTGCTTTTCTGACTATTTACAAAACTGCAATGCGTAGGGCTACTGACAAACTCAAGAAGGAACACATCTTTACCTGCCTCCATCCCACTTGCCAGGAAGTCTTGGTCCCCAAACTCCCTTCTATTGTCACCTGGGAGGATATGAAGCGCCTCCTTATTGAAGAGTTTGGAGGAGACCTCAGTTTAGAAGTCAAGAAAGATGCATTTATGCATATTGCTTTAAAACCCAATGAGATCCTGGCTGAGTTTGCAGATTGTTTCTACATTGAAGACCAGCAGTTAATTACTAGTTGACAGTTTACTCCCCAGGAAGCCTACACAGCTTGCTCAAATGCTTTGAAGGTGAATCAGCTTCTATGTATACACTATAAGGCACACAAGGCTTCAATCACTTCCATGAAGAGTATTAAGACGCTCTTACAAGACATGCATTTGACACATGGAGGTACAGTGGTGCGTGAGAATAAAGCCAATAATGCTGGGATCACCTCTTGTACGCCACACATTATGAGTCTGTGTACTAGTGGATAGGCTAAGAGACAGGGCTTTCATAACTGGGGCCAGATTAAACACCACTTGCACACTTGCACTTATTCTTGAGTGGAAGGTTGAAATCCCAAGGAGCAGGCGGGAAAAGAGAGGTCAGCTTAGAAACAGAGACACTCTCTGCTGACCAATCTCCTGTCTCCTCCTGATCCTCTGTCTGATGAGGAAGCTCCCTCTTCCTCTGGCCCAACTATCCTTCATCTGTTTCACAACCTCTCCAGCAATTCAGAGCCTGACAATTCAGATAGTGAAGACTCTGATAGTTATGGCTACTCTGTCCTGGCTGATATGGAAACTATCCCTGTACCCTACAAGCTTTGCTCTGAGAAGACTACCACCATTTCCTGGGTACCTCCAAGTGAAGCTAAGTCCATGGTGGCTTGCCCTTACCTAGCTCAAGCCCATCAACCTCCTGTCAGGTTGACTCCTCTGAAAAAGCAACAGAGTTAGCCAAAGCTCTTTTCCACAACTTAACCATATAACTTCCACTACAGACTGTGTATAAGAAAATTCCTGTGTTACAGTGTATGCTGGCTAAATGGGAAAAGGAGCTAGAGGCTGCTCAGGATGTTTTGGCAGTCTTGCTACCCTTTGGGAAAGATACAACCCGTGTAGAAGTATCAATCCAAAAGGTCAAAATCAAGACCAACTTGGACACAGGTTCCCCTGTCAATGTGGTTTCTTCCAAGTTAATGAAGAAACTTAAGTTGGCCCGTGACCTCAACTACACGCAGTTGTATGGCACAGCTGGCATGGCCTAAACTTGAGCCATTGATGCCTACTCTGCTCTATCCATGAGGTTTGGGAAACTCTTTATTGCCTCCCCTGCTGTGGTCCTAGAGAAAAAAAGCTATGATCTCTTGGTTGGTACTCAATTCCTCTGCAAATATAACAGAGTTGTAAACTTACAAGATGGATACCTTTTTCTCTTGGGATATGAAGTTTCTTTGATTTTTGAGGAACCTCCGCGCCTTCCAGGAAAACATCTTAAAACTTGCGTGCTTGTTACCCCACAGGTATCTTCTCACTCAAGTATAGGACTCACTCCTCCAACATGTGTACCTCTCCTTCTTCTTGCCCTGCGGAAGAAGGGGTACCCCTGCTAGCGCCAGCCGCTATCACTATCCCCCAGACTCTCAAGTGGTGATTGACTCCCAGATTTCCTATGAGCTTCCTAAAAAGTCCTTCTTGGAGGTTTACCTACCTGAATCTTTAAGTTGTACCAAGCCTCGCCTATGTCTGGGGATTTTAGACCAAACCCACAAAGAGCCTGTGCAACTACTGCTAGCTAACCTGACAGCTCTGCCCATGCAATTAGCCAGAGGCCAGGTTGTGGGTCATGGTTTTGTACTTGGAGCAGAACAAGTATCTTCTCTCTACCCCTTTGGAACTTTCAGTGATTTCGCCTACCTGATGATGATCCACAAGTTCTCTCCTTGTTCACTGCTGCTGATTTCCACCAACTGTCTCCTGTTCAACAAAAGGACGTTTTGGTCCTGCTTTTTTAGTTTAGTGACATCTTTGCCTCTGGAACTAAGGACTATGGCCTAGCTAAGGGAGTCATCCATCAGATTGATACTGGGGATGCACTCCCTTTTTGTGCCAAACCATACTGATGTAAAAGAGTGAAAGATGCTCAAGTGTCTAAAGAACTCAAGCAACCTCTAGACGCTGGGTTACTGGCTCCTTCCCAAAATGCTTGGGCTTCCCTGTTACTGATCCTCAAGAAGAAAGATGAGGAATACCGCATTATAATGGGCTATCACTTACTGAACTCTCTCACTAAAAAAGCTTTTTATCCCTTGCCCAGAACTGACAATGCTCTCCAACAGCTGGGTGTTTCTAAGTTTTTCTCTGCCATGGATCTAGCTTCTGGATAAAGGCAGGCTGATTTATCTCCTGAAGATTGAGAAAAGGCTGTGCTTATTACTTTAGAAGGCCTCTTTGAACCCGCTTGTATGCCCCAAGGACCCTGCAATGCCCCTGCCAGATTTCAATGGGCTATGGACTTCATCCTACGAGATCTAAAGCTCTCTTGTGTCCTTGTGTACCTTGATGATATCACTGTATTCAGCGCTATCTTTACCATCCATTTGGACCATCTCAAGGCTGTATTTATCAATATTTGTGAGGCTGGCTTGAAACTCAAACACTCCAAGTGCTCCTTCTTCAAGGAACGTCTTTTTTTCCTAGGGCATGAAGTCACTCAAACTGGAATCCACCCCATGAATAATAAGGTGGAAGCCATCAATAAGATGCTACCTCCCGCAAATCTTTGTGAGGTTCAAGTATTTCTTGGTATGATGGGCTACTACTGGCAGTTCCTACCTGACTTTGCTGAACTGAGAAAACTCTTGTCCAGCTGCTTTGCAATGTTCTATTTGAATGGACAGACAGCCAACAGCAAGCATTCAAAGCCCTGAAGGCCAAGCTCAAGTGAGTTCCTATCTTAGTCTATCCTGATTATGATAAAGAGTTCATCTTTGTTGTAACTGTGCTGTTTTAGCAGAGTTCCAAGGGCAAAAATATTTAGAGGATAGATAATAATCTTTATTGTGAGATAGTGATTATATAGCTATTGTGAATCCATGGATAGCAGGAACATGATTGGTGATCACACGGCTGGATGGAAGAGGGAGTGGCTTGATCCTGTAATGAGTCAAGCGCCAAATTGAGGTATCCACCATGAGGGATCATCATTTGTTCATTTTGATTGATTTGGTAAATCAAGTTGACTTCCTGGTCTGGCTTCAAGTGACCAAGTAATTGGATTTTGGGTCACAAACCCGCTTGGTTGGAGCTTTGCTTGCAGGTCAATCCTGCGGGTTTGACATCTTGTATACCAACTCTAGTGGAGTAGCTGTGGGTGCTATCCTTGCCCAACTCAACAATGAAGGTGTGGAGCAACCTGTAGCCTACTCATCAAGAGTCCTCAGTAAGCACAAGAAGTTCTACATTGTCACTGAGAAGGAATGTCTGGTGGTGCTGCATGCAGTGAAACAGTTTTGGCATTACATCTATGGAACCCACTTCACGGTAGTCACAGATCACTCCTCCCTCAAATGGCTGCAACAACTAAAGGAACCTGAAGGCCAACTAGCATGTTGGGCTCTACGTCTACAAGGGTATGATTTCACTATGAACACCGTCCTGGCGCCCAACATCAGAATGCTGATGGCATGTCAAGAATGCCAATCCTAGCTATCCATCCCGCTGACGCTGATTGTCTGTACAAGTTAATAGGGTATCCTGACTCTTGGACCACTGAGTCAGAAGACATCTGCTTAGTACTACAGACCTTATCTAAGGACACTATAATTTGTGATAGGCAGCTTTTCAAAAAAAGTCAACAATGCCTACCTACCCTACGTCCGCCCTAGCATGAGGATAGCCATCATCCTCCAAGCTCACATTGACACTTGCCATGGAGGCATAGCCAAGACTCATGACTGGTTGTGAAAAAACTTCTACTGGGAAAACATGTGCCTCTTGATCCCTGATGCCCTTGCATTCTGTCATTCCTGTTAGCTCTAATGCCCTTGTCTGTCCCAACACCAGTTCAAACTCATCCCTCCCAAGCATACCTTCCACACAATGAGTATTGATGCTGTTGGGCCTTTCCCCTGGTCTAGGTTGGGATGTTGGTTTATCTTGGTTGCTATAGACCACTTTAGCAAGTGAGTTGAAGCCAGAGCAACAAAAGATATAATGGCTGTGACCACAACTACTTTCTTGCTGCAAGACATTTTCTATTGATATGGCTGCCCTCAAGTCCTGCTCTCTGACAATGGTACCAATTTTAATGCTTGCCTCATCACCTCTATTTTTGAAGCTATGGAGACATAACAGTTGTTCTCTGCGCCATATAATCCCTACACCAATGGAACTGTCAAACAAGAAAACTCCACCCTGGTATTCATCATGAGAAAACTCACGCTCTCTGATGCTGCCAATTGGGACATGTTCCTCCCTGCTGCCCTCTTTGCTTACCACCATAGTAGACACCGGGTGACTAGTCAATCCCCTTTTGCCATGCTTTATGGACGTGAGGCCACTATCCCCTCAATCTTGGGACCCCCTTTGATCAAGTTTGATACGTCTGCAAATCTTGAGGCCCACGTTAAACACTTAACCAATTGTATCATTGACATCCAGGCAACCGCCTATTCCACTGCTTATAAGGTTAAGGCACTAGAGCTCTCTCTGTCCAATGCTGCTATAGTCCCCCTCCCTAAATACCAAGTAGGTGATCTAGTTCTCTACTATCAGAATTGTACAGGTGGTAGAGCCCACAAGCTGGATTCCCTCTGAGTTGGGCCCTGTGAGGTCACCTTTAAGAAGGGCATTGAGTACACCGTGAAACTACTGTCTTCTGGACGTCTTTTTGCCCGTGTTTACTCCAAATCTTTTGCAAATATAACTCCCTGTGTCCAATCTTGAGAGGGGAGATGTCGTAAAATGTGCAGTTAATGGCATTTTGATTTGAGCTTCAAATATTGATAGTTGCAAAGATTTGGCTGGTTTTGCCTTTGAGTTTGTAAATTCCCTGCCTTCTGTAAATGGGTTTGGTTTAATATCCACCCAATTCAGATTATTGTACCTGTCTGTGGTTGATCCTTGTATGACCTCATCCCAACGTGACCCCCTCAGCCACTCTATCTTCCTAATGAGTGATCACTGTCCCTTGTCTAGTATTTAAAGTAGAATCATTTCTCCTAATAAAGACATGTTTATCCACATTTGTGTTGGCTTTAATAATCTTCAAGCTTTTTTCTGTCCTTTCTGCAAAAAGGACTTTTACATCTTGTTTTCCAGGAAATTAAGGTATGTGCCCTTAATTTTGCCCTGAAGGCTAACCCAAGGCTAGGTTGAACCTCAAATATTTTGTAATAAAGATTTCTTGCTGTGTCTTCCAGGATGTTATTCCCTGGAGCAAAACACAACAGCAGGTATACACCAAGGTTTCCTAAGTCCACAATAGAAAAGGAGGGGATAGCACTTGTGGTTGGGCCTGGGACACTAGCCTGGTAGGGGTGCTAGTATATCAGGGGGACCTTCCTGTCACCTTTGGTCTCTGCAACAGGAATAGCAGGGGCTTCCATAGGAAGGGCCTGGTTAAAGGACAGTATCTAAACAGTAGAAATTTCCAGCCGAGTGCAAAGCGCAATGTATGTCAAAAGTGGGTCAAAGTGGGGTCAAAAAGGTCTTGTTTATTGTGAATGATGAGGCACTTATATATGTACCATTATGTACTCGGGTAAAAGCAGAAAATCAGCTTAAGGGAAATGCATTAATGACTTCAGAGTAGAGAATACAATGATACCAGGCATTGATAGTGTATGGTCAAGAGGATCAGGCACACATATCATTTGCAGCATAGAGAATCCAGATGTTTCAAGAGGTTCAATTATCATATGAGAGGGTTCCATCATCAGATTAGAGGATCTAATACCTTTGAACATTAGGTAGTGCATCTTGGATAGTGCACATAAGATAGTGTACTATAGACAGTTCACCTTTGGTAGTGCACATAGGAGTTTTCACACTAGAGTGCTATTTTCTGGCATCACACCCTTATTACACAATGCCCAAATAATCCCCCAGAGCACCACCAAAACAAAGTCTATCTGTTCCTGGTCTAACTTCTTCCCCAGCCATTTGAATCTTTGAAGCTGACTTTCCTCGTACTTCAGCGCTGCTTCTTGTTTGAAGCAGAAATGGTAGAAATTCCCTTCCTAAATCTTGGCTTGAGTTAGATTGGACAGCCCTTTCAACACCTCCTGAAATAGAGCATGTAGATGAGGTCCTTCCCCAAGTTTGACTTCAACAGCCTCTTCTCAGTTTAACACACCAAAGAGATAAAACCAGGTGACCCCCTCTTCCTGCTGAGATTCCAGTTGTATTACTGGTTCTTGCTTCTATTAGGTTTGGAATTGCTTTACCAAGCACTTAGCTCTTTTATGGCTTTTTTTCTGATCCTTCTTTTCTTTAGCTAGCCTGGCAGCTTTACTTGCCATTGCTCTGGTCCTAATGGTGGATGCTCTTGAAGCTCTGGAAGGATTGCTGTGGTTATCTAACATGTTCAATCCCTGAGTGCAGTGCTTTTTATTTTTACCCTTGCTCATTCTAGTAGTGAGAAATGTTGTAAATTAGACTGCATGGATAGACTGGTCAAGGCTATCAGTGGAATTAATCCTGATAGTCAAGGCTAAATTGGTTTGCACTCAAATCTGTTGGATCTGACAGATTTGCAATTCTAATTGCATCTTGGATGTTATGATGATTTAGCCAACCTGTTACATCCAGAATGGATCAAGTTTGAGAACTGAAAGCAGCTTCATAATGGGCAGCTGCAAGCTGCAGCCACTCTGGGGTAACATGCACCTACTATTCCCTGCCGTATTGTCTGGATCATCCCTAGATGGAAAGAACACAGATGCAAGAGCCTGGTGGACATCAGAAGATGCTGTAATATTCCTGACAATGGTGCAGGTGTTAATAACACTCTTGCAGTCATTGTACACCCTTTCCAGTATATAAACTTCCCTTCTTTCTCTCAATAAAATATACTCTTACACATTTCACCTAATGCCTTTTGATCTACTCAGTTGTTACCTTAGTTCTAAAGGGTAAAGACTCCAGAGATAAAGGCTTGTATTAATCCGTGTTTGGGCCTACAACCATACTCTTACAAGCTAGCACTCCAGACATTAATCCTCAAGACTTCCAAGGCCAAATTCACAATACACACAGGCAACATTGTTCAACAATTCATAGGCAAGAAAATCATCAGTAAGTTTGGAAAGCCAAAACTCCTGATAACAGATGGGGGCAAGAAATCAACCTCTGAAAATACCAATGTATACATCACTGAGAATGGGGTCCAACACATAGTGACAACACCTTACCATCCTCAGGTCAATGAACAAGTGGAGCAAATAAATGGTAGCTTAATACAGGCCCTTGCCAAGCTCATTGCCATGAGATCTGAGGACTGGCATAAGCAGCAACCAACTTCACTTCTTGTATACTGTACTTATGTGAACTTATCCTCAGGGAAGAGCCCCTTTGAGCTCTTTTATGGCACTCAACCCAATATCATTCAAGCCCTCATGGAACAAAAATTGTAAATGCCCAGCAAGGTTCCCCCTTGTTCAGCATCCCAAGTCATGAAGGCCAACAATGATCATTTGGAAAAAGAAGAGACACATTTGCAAAATATGTTTGTCCCCATCCAAAACAGACACAAAGTTGGTGACAATGTCTGGGTAATGAATACAGACAAGAGAAAGTTAAAGTCCAATAAAGTGGGCCCTGCTATCATCTTAAATATAAAAAACAACACTTACCTTGTGCAAGGACTCAGAAAACGCAAGCAAGATAAACTTTCCTCCGTCATGACTGTATAAGACCCTGTGAAGAAAGATAAAACAACATAAAACCATCCTACCAGCCACCAAACAACAGTTAGTCCAATACGGTGCCCAGAACCCTGCAAGCCTGCACCCAGAGGAGGCCAACCTTTTAGCCAGGGGGTTTCAAAACAGCATACTTGTCCCACCAGCAAGGTTCTAATTAAGTGGGTTTGTGACCTGCAACCCAACTGCCCAGTGACTTGAAGCCAAACTAGGAAGTCAACTCAAATTTTCAAATCCAACAACATTAACAAATGATGATCTCTTAAATTGGATACCTTGTTTTGATGCTTAACTCATTAAACAGATCAAGCCAACCCCTTCACCATCTAACCAAGAGATTAACACAATCATGTTCTTGTTATCCATGATTATCAATGACTATATAATACTTATCTCTCAATAAAGAACATCATCTAGTTTCCAAATATTTTTTCACCTTGTAACTCTGCTAAAATAGCACAGTTATAACAATATTGCTTCAGACTGTGGGCATTTTCATGAGGTTGGCAAATTTCTTGTAAACAAAGGATTAGTCTGCTTCAGTGTTGAATAGTGTGGTGCCCTGATATCTACAAAAACAGAAAGGATAAGCAAAGAGTTTATTTTAAGTTTGGACAGCAAACAATAGAGGATTGCTGGAGGGTACTTGGATCATGATGATTAAGTCCACATATTGGTCCCTGTACAAGTCTTATAAAATGGAGGAGGGTGGCTTTCCTAAGCACTTTCCTGAGCTTTTTCCTCCTCATTGGTGTTATCAGTGCTTGCTTGATTAACTTTATTGGTGTGATTCTGTTTTAAGGATAGGGGTTATTGGCTTGGTTGTTCTGCTTGTTAGTTTGAGAGTCCTTCTTTGCTGTGTTACTTTCTTTTTGTTTTTTGTTACATGTTAGGTGTCAGATTTCTGTGTGACATGTTTTTCTTATAAAAACACATCCTGAAGGCTCTTGCAGCGTGTCATTTCAAACTGACGTCTAATGTGTGTGGGGAGACAATTGTAGAAATCCAATTGTGGTCCAGCTTTGTCAAACTTAGTGGTGTTGGGAGCTTGGTCATGTAGATCTTTGTAGGGGGGAATGTACTCCTCAATTGTTCCTGTCATTTCAAAAGTTCTGAGCTCTGTCATGATCACCACATCATAGTCCTTTATGGCAAACTTTTTGAGGAAGGCGGCTTTGAACATTTCCCAGTCTTCACTGTGATCAGGATGTTGGTCAAACCATTTTTCTTACAAGGCGTGAGGTGGCCCCTGTGACATGTAGGTCAATCTTGCTGGCCCAGAGTCTGTGGGGATAGTCAACTTGTATAATTGTTTTGTGTGCTTTGGATCCAGAGGTTGGCGTTCTCTCAACATAATCCTGCAAACTTTCCTATCTCTGCTGAGCGTAGGCGCTGGAATACAACATTGGGTATTACAGTTATCTGTGGGATTGGAGTTGGAGGTAGGTTCAGGATTCCACAAGTGTTGAGGAGATTATACGGCAACTGCCATAATTAACTCATTCCACAAGTCAATTTACTATATGTCAATAATCAGTATTAAAAATACTTTAATATTGAACACATTGGAAAGTCAGAATTAAGTTTTCAATCATGAAGACTACTAAATGTTGACACTTTTTTAATAAGCAGAAACCTGTTTCCTGAACATTTTACTTTATAAAAATTAAGCTTCAAAATACTTTTTAGGATAATGTGACACCACCAATTTAAAAAATTCCATAAAGAATTATACATTCAGATAAAAAATTCATAAAAATACACTTCAAAAATAATTCACTATGAAATTAGCTATCTTTACTATAATGAATTTTTTCCCACTTATAAAAAACAAAAAAATCTAATACAAAAAAAAGATACTACATAAAATTTCACGTATTATAGGAAAAAATAATAATCAGAAACAGTAGTGTAAAGTTTTTTCTATATTAAAAACTACAAAAAACATATAATTTACTAGTAAAATACCAATATAGGCCATGTAATACAGTCTAAAGCATCAAACTATTAATAAAAAATCAATGATTTTATAAAAACAGTATCATAAATTATTTATGAGTTATTAAGAATAACTATTTATTTAAAAATATTATACTTAACATATAAAAACTATATAAAAAATTAGGCAATACTCAATAAATTTAATTAAAAGCTAGACTGTGATCACCTGGTTGCCATTAAGAACTGTGAAAATCTTCTTGATGTGTTCCCCAATCTCTGAAAGCTTATATTTGGCCATGACAACGTCCTTGATCTTCTCTTGATATTGCTTCTCTTTAGTGGTTCTCATCTTCTTGGATGGGCGGTTCTCAATATCTCTGATGGATGCAGCAGTCTTCGCCTGTTGGACTTTGAGGTGCTCGTAGAAGGTGTTGTATCTGGGCTTGATTCCAAAGGAGGACTTGATATGCTTATGCCAGCCCTCCAAAGATGAAGTAGTTTCCATCTCATCTTTAAAAACTTCCTGATAGCAGTTCCAGTTGGCTTTGGCTCTGGGCTTGCTCTGGCGCGTAGTGACCTTACGTCCAATCCACTGTGGCTCAAAATATTCAATGAAAGGGTAGAAGGCATCCTCATGTTTCTTGGCATATGGATCCTGGCATAGGAGATCAAAGGCTTGTCCAGTATGCTCTGGCTTTACAAAGGCTATTGCTAAAAACTGCTGAATTAAGAACTTGCACTTTCCTGATTGTGACCGTACTATAGTCACTGCTGAGTATTTAGCCAAATAAATGCTCCAAAATGTAAAGATGTTCTGTTTTTGCTGTTTATTACATATAGATAGGTTTGTTTGGAATTCTTGGGGTAAAGTTTCCTAGAAACTGGATATCTATGTTTAATAAAAGAACAGAATATGGATGATTAGTTAGGTTAGGCTAACTAAAAGAATTGGGGCAAGATTGGCCAAATCAATCTTGGAGACTAGGCGTCTCAAAATGAGTTGATTAATCAGGAAGAATAGTTAATAAATACAGGATATAATAATGAGGATTTAATTAAATTAAAATGGCCTTGACTTTGTCAAGAAATTTGGTTAAGGTTAACCATGGGAAAACCCCCAGAATTTGGGTTAAAAGCGCCGCGTCAGCAACTTTATTGGGTTAGAGGCGCCGCCGCGCCGCCTAATGAATTCAAGATGCGCCAAGGCGCCGCTATCAAATTTTCTCAGGCGCTGCCTGGGGAAATTGCTGGGCGCTGCAGTGGCGCCTGGTTTGAGTTTTGAAGCAGTTTAATGGGTTTTAAAGGCAAAAAATCATTAAATGCAAAAATAACTAAATAAAGGCAAGGATGCCTAGGAATTCAGGTTTGATCAGCTGGTTCCCAGTTGGAACACTGATAGCTGAGTTTAGGATGTGCAATCCACAGGGTTTTGGCGCTGGGAGCTGGGGAAGCTCCATGCCAAATTGGTACATTGGGTTGAATGGAGTCAGGTGACTTCTGCCCATTGTAGGTCAATTCTCATAGGTTGAGAATTGTTGGTGATCTTTCAGGTAAAGATCTATGTTAGATGACTTGAATGTCATAGACCATGTGACGCAAACCATTGGTTGATTCAGGAACCAGAGGGTTTTTCAGCCGTGTATGCCCCAAATGGTATATAAGCAAAAACAGTTAAACATTAATAAAATATATTCATTGTCAGTTTTGACGCTTTCCCCTCACCTATTTTTCAATTGTCATGCCTTCTTTGTTAAAATTTGAGAGAGCCAAGTTTGGGGTCCTTTGTGTGGAAACCGCTGCCATAAGAAAGGAGGTTCCTACAAGTACATTTGAAGAAGCTTGGACCAGCTTGGAGGTCACTACGACTGTTCCTGCCAAATCTTTAGTAAAAGTAAAGGCTGCGTTCAAAGAGTTGTATTCTGATTACTTTGAAAAGGAAGGGACTCCTGCCCAAGGGAACCAAATTTATGCTTGGGATGCTTGGAACTTGTTGGTAGGATGTAATGAAATCTTGAAACAAGTAAAAGAGATGGCAAATTGTGAAATTGAGGCGTTGAGAGCACTAGAGGAATAAAGCGTTGAAATCATGGCTCGTTGGTGGGATGACAATAAAGTGTCATCCAATAAAATTGCCTCCCTGGAGGAAAAGCTCCTCAAAGCTTTGTCCCGGGAAGGTAACAGCAATAAGAGTCAAGGGTAGGATAATGGCAGGATGAACTGGTTAAGCCTGGATCCGTCACAAACCTGCACTCCACCATCCAGGGCCCTGTTATCAACTTTCTAAAGCTCAACATTGTACTGGGTCTGGACTTGTTGCAAAAAAACAACCCTCATGTGGACTGGGAAACCTTGGTACTGACTATCAAACGTGAAGGCGTCAATCATCAAATCTACCCTGATTCTTTGGATCAGCTCCTATGTGACCATGTATTTTTACGCATCACAGAGACACTGGAAAAAAAGGAAAACCTCAAGAAAATTGACTGAAACTACTGCCAATATGAAATCATACATTTCAAAGATTGTCAGGACACTACTACACCTCAAGATTGCAAAATTGTAGCCTTTCATCCAGAGATCTTCAAAGAGGCTCTACCTGGGTTGCCACCAGAGAAGCACATACAGCACTCCATTCAACTCAAGGGAGCTGTACCCAAGGCGCAGCCCATCTACTGCCTTACCCCAAACAAAGACAATGCCCCAAGTGCTTACCTCAAGGAGGCGTTGGAAAAAGAACACATCCGCTCCTCACAGTTGCCTTTTGGTGCTGCTATGTTATTTATAGCAAAGAAAGATGGTACCCTGCGCCTGGTCACAGACTATTGAGCCCTAAACAAAGTTATTATCAAGAGCTGTTACCCACTACCACTCATTGATGACCTTTTTGACGCCTTGGGAGAGGCCACTGCCTTCTCCAAGTTTGATATAACTGCAGGTTACAACCAGATCCATATTAAGAAGGAAGATGTCCCCAAAATGGCCTTCCATACTAAATATAGTTCATACAAGTGTGTGGTACTCAACTTTGGAATGACTAACACCCCGTCAACCTTTGTGACCTTAATGAACAACGTGTTTGCCCCCACATTGACAAGCACACCCTGGTATATCTGGACAACATTATTGTCTACAGCCCAAGGGTAGAACAAAACCACAAGGACTTGGAGGCAGTCTTTGCTACCCTGGCACAACATAAGCTTCTTAGCCAAGCCCTCCAAATGCAGGTTCTTCTGCAATTAGTTATCATTCTTGGGGAACATAGTTTCAAAATATGACATCAAACCTGACAGCCAGAAAATTCAGGCCATATGCAACATGCTGCCACCAAAAAACAAATCATAACTCTGTACATTCCTGGGGATGATTGCATATGTACAACAATTTATACCAGACTGTGGCATCCTAACCACACCCCTGTCTGCCATAGCTGGCGCCAAATCTAAGTTTGTATGGACTCCTCAGTGTAAGCTTTGCTTTAGACATCTCAAGGAGAAGCTCACAACAGCACACATCCTACAGTACCCCAAACATGATGAGGAATATCAAATGGAGACAGGTGCCTCAGACGCAACTATTGGCAGAGTACTACAAATCAAAAACAATGATGGTGACTTCCTACCAGTAGCTTATTGTTGTGGTTAGCTCCTGGGGACGGCATTCAGAAGGACAGGGCAGGAAATCTTTATATAAAAAGATTTGAGGTCAAAAGATAGCCTTGGATTAGCCTTCAGGGAAAAATTAAGGGCATATACCTTAATTTCCTGGAATACAAGATATGAAAGTCTTTTTGGCAAAAAGGACAGGAAAAAGCTTGAAGATTATTAAAGCCAACACAAATGCAAATAAACTTATCTTTATTAGGAGAATTGATTCTAATTAAATAGTAGACAAGGAACAGTTTCACTGTCATGTTTGGCTCCAGGGGACAACATGCTGGAGGACACAGCGGAGAATCTTTATAACAAAAGATTTGAGGTTTGAAGCTAGCCTTGGGTTAACCTTCAGGGCAAAATTAAGGACATGTATCTTAATTTCCTTTAAAACAAGATGTAAAAGTCCTTTTGGCAGAAAGGACAGGAAAATCTTGAAGATTATTAACGCCAACGCAAATGTGGATAAACTTGGTTTTATTAGGGATAATGGTTCTACTTTAAATAGTAGACAAGGGACAATGATCACTCATTAGGAAGACAGAGTGGCTGAGGGGGTCACGTTGAGATGAGGTCATACCAGGATCAATCACAGACAGGTACAATAATCTGGAATGGGTGGATATTGAACCAGAACACATTTGCAGAAGGCAAGGAATTCCTGAACTCAAAAGCAAACCTAGCTGAATCCTTGCAACTATCACAATTCAAAGGCCATATCAAAATAGCATTAATTGAGCAATTTACAACATCTCCCCCCCCTCAAGATTAAACACAGGGAGGTGATATTTGCGGAGAAATTTGGGATGAACACGGGCAAAAGGACGTCTGGAAGACAGCAGTTTCACTGTATACTCAACACCCTTCTTAAAGGTGACTTCACAGGGCCCAATCCAGAGGGAATCCAGCTTATGGGCTCTACCACCTGTATAAAACTGGTAGTAGAGAACTAGATAACCTATTTGATACTTGGGGAGGGGGGCTCTAGCAGCATTGGACAGGGAGGGCTCCAGAGCCTTAACCTTGTAGGCAGTAGTGTAAGCTGATGCCTGGATGTCAATGATACAATTAGTTAAGTCTTTAACATGGGCTTCAGGATTTGCAGATGTATCAAATTTGATCAAAGGGGGTCCCAAGATTGAGGGGGTTGTGGCTTCACGCCCATACATCATGGCAAAAGGGGATTGATCAGTCATGTGATGCCTACTGAGTTGGTAAAGAGGGCAGCATGGAGGAACATTCCAAATTGTCAGCATCAGAGAGCGTGAGCTTTCTCATTATGGACACCAGTGAGGAGGTTGCTCATTTGACATTTTCATTGGTGGGGGGTTATAAGGTGCAGAGAACAATTGATGAGTTCCCATAGCTTTGACAATAGAAGTGATGAGGCTAGCATTAAAGTTGGTATCATTTTCAGAGAGTAGGACCTGAGGGCAGCCATGTCAATAGAAAATGTCTTGCAGCAAGAAAGTAGCCGTGGTCTTAGCAGTTATATCTTTTGTTACTCTGGCTTTAACCCACTTGCTAAAGTGGTCTACAGCAACAAAGATGAATTGACACCCAGACCTAGACCAAGGGAAAGACCCAACAGCATCAATACTCACCGTGTGGAAGGCATGTTTTGGGGGGAAGAGTTTGAACTGATGTTGGGACAGGCAAGGGCGTTAGAGTTGACAGGAGTGACATGAAGCAAGGACATCAGGAATCAAGAGGCGCATGTTCTCCCAGTAAAAGTTCTTGCACAACCAGTTGTGAGTCTTGACTATACCCCCATGCCCAATGTCAATGTGAGATTGGAGAATAATGGCTATCCTCATGCTAGGGCAAACTTAGGGTAGATAGACATTGTCAACTTTTTTGAAGAGCTGCCTATCTCAAATTACAGTGCCCTTGGATAGGGCTTGTAGAGCCAGTTGAATGTCTTCTGGCTCAGTGGTCCAAGAGTCAGAATACCCTATTAACTTGTATAGATCATCAGTGTCAGCAGGATGGATAGCTAGGATTGGCATTCTGGAAAGGCCATCAGTGTTCTAATGTTGGGCCCCAGGACAGTGTATCACAGTGAAATTGTACCTTGTAGACGCAGGGCCCAAGGTGCTAGTTGACCTTCAGGCTCCTTTAACTGTTGCATCCATTTGAGGGAGGAGCAATCTGTGGCCACTGTGAAGTGGGTCCCATAAATGTAATGCCAAAACTGTTTCACTGCATGCAGCACTGCCAAACATTCCTTCTCAGTAACACTGTAGAACTTCTTGTGCTTACTGAGGACTCTTGATGAGTAGGCTACAGGTCAATCCACCCCTTCATTGTCAAGTTGGGCAAGGATAGCACCCACAGCTACTCCACTAGTGTCAGTATACAAAATAAACTCTTTATCATAATTGGTATAGACTAAGATAAGAGCCTCCTTGAGCTTGGCCTTCAGTGATTTAAATGCCTATTGTTGGCTGTCAGTCCATTCAAACGGGACATTGCAAAGAAGTTGGATGAGAAGTTCACTCAGTTCAGCAAAGTCAGGTATGAACTGTCAGTAGTAGCCCATCATACCAAGGAATACTTGAACCTCTCAAAAATTTGTGGGAGGTAGTATCTTGTCAATAGCTTCTACCTTATTATTCATGGGGAGGATTCCAGTTTAAGTGACCTCATGACCTAAGAACTCAAGACGCTCCTTGAAGAAGGAGCACTTGGAGGGTTTGATTTCAAGCAAGATTTGCAAATCTTGATGAAGACAGCCTTGAGGTATTCCAAGTGGTTGGTAAAGATAGCGCTGAATACAGTGATGTCATCAAGGTACACAAGGACACAAGAGAGCTTTAGGTCTCGTAAGATGGAGTCCATAGCCCATTGAAATGTGGCAGGGGTATTGCAGAGTCCCTGGGGCATTCAAGTGAGTTCAAAAAGACCTTCTGAAGTGATAAGCACAGCCTTTTCTTGATCTTCAGGAGATAAGTCAACTTGCCAGTATCCAGAAGCTAGATACATGGCTGAGAAAAACTTAGAAACACCCAGTTGTCTGAGAGCATTGTCAATTCTGGGCAAGGGGTATGAGTCTTTCTTAGTGAGAGAGTTCAGGCGGCAATAGTCCATTACAATGCGGTGTCCCCCATCTTTCTTCTTGAGGATCAGTAACAGGGAAGCCCAAGCATTTTGGGAAGGAGCCAGTAACCCAGCGTCTAGAGTTTGCTTGAGTTCTTTAGACACTTGAGCATCTTTCACTCTTTTACATCAGTATGGTTTGGCACAAAAGGGAGTGCATCCCCAGTATCAATCTGATGGATGACTCCTTTAGCTAGGCCATAGTCTGTAGGTCCAGAGTAAAAGATGTCTCTGAACTGATTGAGTAGGTCTAACACATCTTTTTACTGAACAGGAGACAGTTGGGGGAAATCAGCAGCAGTGAACAACAAGAGAACCTGGGGATTATCTTCAGGTAAGTTTCATTCACTGAAAGTTCCAAAAGGGTAGAGGGAGGCCACCTGCTCTGCTCCCAGTATACTACCATGTCCCACAACCTGGCCTTGGGTCACCTGCATGGGTAGGGCCGTCAGGTTGGCAAGCAGTAATTGTACGGGCTCTTTGTGGGTTTGATCTAAAATCCCAGGACACAGGCAGGGCTCTGAATGCCTTAAGGATTCAGGTGAGTAAAGTTCTAAAAATGACTTTTCAGGTAGCTCATAAGAAATCTGGGAATCAATCACCACTTGAGAGCCCAGGGGATGGTGATAGCCGCTGGTGCTAGAAGAGGTACACCTTCTTCTGCGGGACAGGAAGGAGAAGGGTACACATTTTGGAGGAGTGGGTCCTATACTTGAGAGAGAAGATACCCGTAGGGTACTCAAGCACGCAAGTTTTAAGATGTTTTCCTGGGAGGCGTGGAGGCTCCAAAAAAATCAAAGGAACCTCATATCCCAAGAGCAAAAGGTATCCATCCCGTAAGTTTACAATCCCATTATACTCTCGGAGGAATTGTGTACCAACCAAGAGGTCATAGCTTTTTTTCTCAAGGACTACAGCGGGGGAAGCAATAAGGAGTTTCCCAAACCTTATGGATAGAGCGGAATAGGCACCAATGGCCTGTGTCTGTGCCATACCAGTGGTGCCATACAACTGTGTGTAGTTGAGGTCAGGGGCCAGCTTAAGTTTCTTCATTAGTTTGGAAGACACTACGTTGACTGGAGAACCTGTATCCAAGATGGCTTTGATCTTAACCTTTTGGATTGATACTTTCACATGGGTTGTATCTTTCTCAAAGGGGGGCAAGACTGCTAACACATATTGCGTAGCTTCTAGCGCCTTTTCCCATTTAGTTAGCATGCACCGTAACGCAGGAATCTCCTTATATACAGTCTGTAGTAGGAGAGATACAGTCAACTTTTGAAAGAGAGCTTTGGCTAGCTTGGCAGCTTCCTCAGAGGAGTTGACTAAGACAGGAGGTTGATGGGCTTGAGCTAGGTAAGGGCAAGCCACCATAGACTTAGCTTCACTTGCAGGTACTCTGGAAGTGGTGGTAGTCTTCCCAGAGCAGAGCTTGTATGGGACAGAGATAGTGTCAAAACTGCAGGCTCAACCTGCCAGCAAGGTTTCAACCAAGCAGGTTTGTGATCTGCAATCCAATTATCTGATCACCCAAAGCCAGACTAGGAAGTCAACTTGAATTACCAAATCCAACAACATGAACAGATGATGATCCTTCACAGTGGATACCTTGATTTGGTGCTTGACTCATTTATCAGGATCAAGCCATCCCCTTCTTCTATCCAGCTGTGTGATCACCAATCTTGTTCCTACTATCCTTGATTCACATGAACTATATAATTACTATCTCTCCAATAAATATTATTATCTAGTTTCTAAAATATTTTTCCCTGTGTAACTCTGCTAAAACAGCACAGTTATGACATTGGTAGCACAGTTAGGCTCTCCATCCTACCTTATCTTGAAAAATTCCGCCTGTTGCCTGCACACGCCGCGGCCAACAAATCTTTGACAGAATCATGTCTGGCCTCCTTCCCAACTGGACTCTGTATACTCCTGGTACCAAGATACCTGATGGTTTTGTTCTCTACCAAAACACAGTGATCCCGCTACCTGCCTTCAACACCATGTCTGCGCAAGGGTTCTTTCAGGCACCCTCCTCAATGCCGCAACCAGCTGACAAAACTACCATGCCCATCTATGTAGCACAAAGGCTTTGCAGTGCCGCCTTGGAGCCCCTTTTCCAGGGCCAAAAACAACAACGCCGCTGCATGGATCCAGTCTGCTCAGAGCAAGCTGGCTCAAATGAAATGCCCACAGCAATTATGGATTGCGGAGATTTCCATTTGCCTGACCCATGACGCTGGCACCTGGTGTGACAAGTGGCACAAAGAGCACACTGACAAGAACTGGGATATCTTTAAGAAGGACTTCCTGGAAAGGTTTGTGCTTAAGAATACAGCGCTCATGATCATACGCCAAGTAAAGAACCTGACCCAGACAGGCACCGTCAAAGAACTTACCTGCACCTACAAGGAACTCTGTCTCTGTGCCCCATCTGACATGGCCTTTGACACTCCAGCTACACACCTCATGTACTACAACGCCCTCAAGTTGCACGTGATGAGGTATGTGAACCTGGACCATGTAACCAACCTTCAAAAGCCTGTACTGTGAAGCAAAAAAAGCGGAACAAACATCAACGCTCTACACAAGGCACAGACTGGGAGACAAGAAAGGCCCAAGAACTCCCATTCAAGCAGGCGCTCTACTTGACCACCTCCTGGAGGCAACGGAAACAACACCAACCACAAACCCACAGGTTCAAATGGGCATGGAAATGGAAATAATGGCCAGTCAAATTTCACTCATTTCTGTGTCACTGCCACCCAAGGCAACCAAAATGAGGGAAAAGCCCGGGGAGAGCACTAAGCAAGCCAAGCTCTCCCACGCAACTCCTGACTTGCCCAACAACAAATACCAACCCAAGGATGTGAACCAATGCCCAATGATCCATGTGCCCTCAGAAGACCTGGTACTATACACCATTGCCAGACATCCCAATAAATTGATGTCTTACCCTTTCCACTTTTGCAGTTATACAGGCTCAGCACTCCTGGACTTGGGCGCAGATTGAACCTTAGTCAACAGTAGCTTTGTGGATAAATTCAAGCTGGCACTATTCCTTTGCGGTTTAAAAACGTGGTCCTGGCTGATGAACACCACATTGCCGTGACAAAGGAAACTGCCCCCCTCTCTGTCATGCTTGAGAACTTCCACTCCACCATCTAAGGTCCCGTCATTGACTTCCCTAAGTTTGACATTGTACTGGGACTAGACTGGTTACGGAAAAACAACCCCCATATGAACTGGGCAATCTCCGTGTTGACCATCAAGCGTGAAGGCGTCAACCACCAGATCTACCCCAACTCCGTGGACCAACTCCTACGTGACCACGTCTTTGTACAAATCACTGAGACTTTGGACAAGAAGGAAAACCTGAAGGCAATTGACTGGGACTCCTGTCAGTATGAAATCATACACTTCAAGGACCACCAGAATACCTCCACGCCTCAAGACTGCAACATTGTGGCTTGCCATCCAGAAATCTTTAAGGAAGTGTTACTGGGACTACCCCCTGAGAAACACATTCAACACTCTATCCAACTCAAAGGAACTGTACCCAAAGCGCGTCCTATCTATAGATTGACCCCAAACAAAGACAAAACCTTACGCGCCTACCTCAAGAAAGCATTAGAGAAAGAACTTATCTGCCCCTTGTAATCTCCTTTTGGGGCCAACATATTCTTTGTGGCCAAGAAGGGCAGTACCTTACGTCTGGTCACAGACTTCTGAGCCCTAAATGAAGTCATCATTAAGAATTGTTACCCACTGCCACTGATTGATGACCTTTTTGACGCCTTGGGAACAGCCACTGTCTTCTCCAAGATTGATCTAACTGCAGGCTATAATCAGATTTGTATCAAGGAGGAAGACATCCCCAAGGCAGCCTTCTGCACTAAGTACGGTTCCTACAAATGTGCGGTACTCAACTTTGGCATGATCAATGCCCTGTCTACTTTTGTAACCTTCATGAACAAAGTGTTTGTGCCACACATAGGCAAACATGCCCTAGTGTACCTGGACAATATTATTGTCTACAGCCCCTTGGTGGAACAGCACCACAAAGAACTGGAGGAAGTCTTTGCAACCTTGACACAACACAAACTGTTGGCCAAACCCTTCAAATGCCAGTTCTTCCAAGAGCAACTACCCTTCCTGGGACACATAGTCTCAAAAGACAGCATCAAACCCAATAATCAAAAGATACAAGCCATCTGAAAGATGCCACCTCCCAAGGACAAGTCAAAACTACGCACCTTCTTGGGAATGGTGGCCTATGCACAACGCTTCATACCCAACTGTGGTGTCTTGACCGCCCCCTTGTCCACCATAACAGGCGCCAAGTCTAAGTTTGTATGGACCCCCCAACATGACCTCTGTTTTAAATGCCTCAAAGAAAAGCTCACAACAGCTCCCATCTTACAGTACCCCAAACAAGACAGAGAATACCAGATGGAAACCAATGCCTCAGATGCATCCATTGGAGGAGTACTACAAATTAAGAATAGTGATGGTGACTTCCTGTCTGTAGCCTACAAATTGCGCAAAATGACAGATGGCAAGTGCCAATACCTTATCCACAACAAGGAACTGCTGGCCATTATACACTGCCTAGTCAAATGGCGCTGTTATCTAGAATAGCAGAAAGAATTCACAGCGCTAACTTATCACAAGTCACTCATCTATTTCAAGATGCAAGCAAACCTGTCACGCTGCCAAGCGCGGTGGATGGAAATATTAAGAAGGTTTAACATGCTCATCCAATATAAGCCTGGGGCCAAGCTTGCCATGGCAGACGCCCTGTCCCGCCTGTATGTTTGTGCTTCAAGAGGAGAGAATGGGCTTAACCCAGATTGGCCTCTCTTAGTGCTACAACAAAAGCAAAGGATTCCCTGCAGGCACAACTGACATCACCAAAGAATTGGTCATCAAGAATGAACATCTCTTTGCTGACATATACGGGACTCTTCACAGAAAAATGACGGATGGCACAACCATTCCCTACATTCCCACACATCAGCAAGTTGACACCATTCTTTGCTACCACAGAGATCTTGGACATACTAAGAGCCAAAATCTATACAAGTTCCTAAAGCATAAAGCCTGGTGGTCAACCCTATACTGGGATGTTTGGGAAGTCTTAGACCAATGCAAAGTATGTGAGAAATTTGCTAAAAGCAATACCCCACCTAAATCAGTACTACCCATTCACACACAACTACCCTTCAAGGTGTGGGCCCTAGATATTGTGGGCCCCATGCCAGGGAAGCATAATGAAAATAATTACATCATTACCACAATAGACTTTGCCACACAATAGCTAGTAGCCCAAGCAGTGAAGGCACATGCTGGCAATGACGTCCAACAATTTATTGGCAAGGAAATAATCAGCAGGTTTGGAAAGCCAGAACTTCTGATAGCTGATGGAGGCAAGGAATTGACCTCTGAAGACACCAATGTGTACCTCACTAAGAATGGGGTCAAATACACCGTCACAACAACATACCATCCACAGGCCAATGGACACGTAGAGCGGCTTAATGGTAGCCTTGTACAAGCCCTAGCCAAACTCACCGCCGGGAGACCTGAAGACTGGTATAAGCAGCTACCAACTGCATTACTTGTGTGCCAAACCCAAGTGAACAGATCCACCAAAAAAAGCCCATTTAAACTGGTATACGGCATACAGCCAAATATCATTCAAGCATTGACAGGACCTAAGTTGGAAATTCCAAGTCAAGTCCCCCTTGCTCAGATCCTCAAGTAGTAGAGGCCAACAGCAAGCAAACATCCAAAGAAAAGGAACGCCTACAAAAGACATTTGTTCCCATCTGCAATAGACACAAAGTCAGGACAAAGTTTGGGTCATGAATGTTGACAAGAGCAAACTACAACCCAAGAAAGTGGGGCCCGCAATCATTTTAAAGGTAAATGACAATAACACTTACCTTGTGCAAGGGCTTGGAAAACGCAAACAAGACAAGACCTTACACCACAATTGCCTACAACCCTGCAAAGCAAGACAGAAACAACAAGAAACCGTCCTATCTGCCACCAAACAACAATTGATTCAATACGGCGCCCGGGCTCTGAAAACCTCCCTAACAACCTGCCCCCAGAGGAGGCCAACCTTCAGCCAGGGGGGTGTCAAAACTGCAGGCTCAACCCACCAGCAAGGTTCCAACCAAGCAGGTTTGTGACCCGCAATCCAATTATCTGGTCACCTGAAGCCAGACTAGGAAGTCAACTCAAATTACCAAATCCAACAACATGAACAGATGATGATCCTTCACGGTGGATACCTTGATTTGGCGCTTGACTCATTATCAGGATCAAGCCACCCCCTTCCTCCATCCAGCTGTGTGATCAACAATCTTGTTCCTACTATCCTTTATTCACATGAGCTATATAATCACTATCTCTCCAATAAAGATTATTATCTAGTTTCAAAAATATTTTCCCCATGTAACTCTGCTAAAACAGCACAGTTATGACAATAGTTTCCAGAACAGCCAAGACAGAATAGCCATAACTATCAGAATCTTTGCTGTCAGAATCTTCAGGTTTGGAATCACTGGAGATGTCATGGAATAGGTGAAGAATAGTTGGGCCAGAGGAAGAGGGATCTTCCTCATCAGACGGGGGATCAGGGGGAGACGGGAACATTTGGTCAGCAGAGAGTGTCTCCATGTCTAAGCTGACCTCTCTTTTCCTGCCTGTTCCTTGGGGTCACAACCTTCCACTTGAGGATTAGTGCAAGTGCGTGAGTGGTGCCCAATTTGGCCACAGTTATGACAGCCTTGCCTCTTATCCTGTCCACCAGCACCCAGGGTCATTATGCGCGGTGTACAAGAGGTGCTTCCAGCATTGCTGGCCTTATTTTTGCGTACCACTGTTCCTCCATGGGTCAAATGCATGTCTTGTAATAGAGTCTTAATACTCTTCATGGAAGTGAGCAAAGCCTTATGTACCTTAAAGTGTAGGTATAAAAGCTGGTTCACCTTCAAAGCATTTGAGCAAGCCATGTAGGCTTCCCGGGGAGTTAGCTGTCAACTGGTGATTAATTATTGGCCTTCAATGTAGAAGCAATCTGCGAACTCAGCCAGGGTTTCCTTGGTCTTGAAAGCAATGTGCATAAAGGCATCCTTCTTGACCTCCAAGCTGAGATCTCCTCCAAATTCCTCAATAAGGAGGCGCTTCATGTCCTCCCAAGTGACAATGGAGGGGAGCTTGGGGACCACAACTTCCTGGCATGTGGGATGGAGGCAGGTAAGAATGTGTTCCTTCTTGAGTTTGTTGGTAGCCCTATGCATTGCAGTTTTGTAGATGGTTAGAAAGGCAGCAATGGTAGAGGTTTTGGATCAAATATCTGTTTGAAGGTTGGTTTGTAGTTTGGATCAATGGACAAGGACTGACTGTTTTCACCAGGGTTGAGGATGTTAATGTGAGGATTTCCCTCAAACTTGGACTCAGCAGCAGGTTGTCTAGCCCAGAGGAGTCAAAGGCTTTCCTCTAGAGTGTCCAAGGTAGAGCTGTTCTGTCCATTAATATCTCTGGCAGTGGCAGCAGCAGTCCCAAACTTGTCAATCTTGATTTGTTGTACTGCCAAGGTGCCAGCAATTCCATTGACACAAGTAGCCAGAGAAGTGGCCTGAGCAACCAATGCGGCAACTTGTTCATTTAGGGTCTCGGTAAAATGGGAGAGGTTTTGGACCTCTCTTTCCAACGTGTCTTGCCTATCAGCTACATCATTTGTCACTTTGGCAAGTTGATCTAGTACACGCACACAGTTGACCCGGGGTTGACCTTTCAGACCAGGGCAACAACCATGATTGCTGTGAGCTGGAGCATTAACAACTTCACCTTCCTCTTCATCTTCAGATTCAGATGATGAATCCTCAGAGTTGGAGAGGCGCTGTCTTAAGTACTTTATTTTGCCTTGTAAGGTAGCCACCTGATCAGTGAGGGAGGCAATACAAGGATCAGGTATTGGATCAACTGGAGGGGGATTCTGCACAGAAGCTTGACGTCAAGTAGTAGCCTTGAGTTTGGCAATTGCCTCCCATACCTTGGTTTCATAATCAGATAGGGTCTCAACAGGAGGAGCGGGAGGAGTCACCTCAATAGACGCTACCCTGTCATCCACATAATTTTGCACCTGGTATAGAGTGTTGCCTAGAGCAGCCTTATCCAGACTGTATTGATGCTGTAGATGGCGGCCCCAAGTAATGACATGAGCTCCTATCAATTTGAGTTGTGAGTTGACATGCTCTCAGAACTGATTGAGCTCATTAACCAGAGTCTCAAAATCCTGGCAATGGTTTAGAAGAAAGGCCTCAATTTGCTCACGCCACGCTGTTTGATGTTCATCCAATTTTCATAATTAATCCTTTATGTATCCTGGGAGCAAGGAACAAAGCAAGTTCAGGGAGGCGTTTAAGTACTTTTGTGATGCCAATGAGTTGCGCTGGTTGTCAGAAATACAAGCAAAGAGACTGTGTGATCATTCTTGGTAGGCCATATTTTGAGCATGGTTATTTGATATAGCGGTGGCTACAGCATCTAGTAGTTGATTCTGGGATCCTAAAGCAAGTTGGTGGTGATCTAGGGCAGGCTGGATAAACTGGTTGACTAACACGTCAATAGTATCCATGGATTCCATCAACGCAGGGGGGAGACCAAAGTCCAAAAGGAAGGAGTACAGGTCTTCAGAAGCGTACCCGGGATAGAGGCCAGGGATAGAGTGCATTGCTACTGTGCCAGAATGAAGAAGGGAGCGGGCGGCAGCACGAGCTTGCTTGTAATTGAGAGAGAAAGCAGGAAGGGGGCCCACGCGGGCCCGGGAGACAGAACTAATACCATAGGATTTGAGAGGGCATTGGTGATGTCTTTTTCTAGAGGGGGACTAGAAAATTTAGGTTGATTGGGTACTTCAGAAACAAAGGGAGAAGGACTAGAGAATGCGCGTGGGAACAGGGTAACCAAGGGGCTTGCAGCCCCTGTAGTGAGCACCATTTTGTTGTGTTTGGCTCCAGGGGACAACATCCTGGAGGACACGGCAGAGAATCTTTATAACAAAAGATTTGAGGTTTGAAGCTAGCCTTGGGTTACCCTTCAGGGCAAAATTAAGGACACATATCTTAATTTCCTGGAAAACAAGATGTAAAAGTCCTTTTGGAAGAAAGAAAAGGAAAATCTTGAAGATTATTAATGCCAATGCAAATGTGGATAAACTTGGTTTTATTAGGAATAATAGTTCTACTTTAAATAGTAGACAAGGGACAATAATCACTCATTAGGAAGAAAGAGTGGCTGAGGGGTCAAATTGGGATGAGGTCATACTAGGATTAATCACAGACAGGTACAATAATCTGGAATGGGTAGATATTGACCCAGACCCATGTACGGAAAGCAAGGAATTCCTGAACTTGAAAGCAAAACCAGTCAAATCTTTGTGTTTATCATTACTTGAAGTCCATATCAAAATAGCATTAACAGCGCAATTTCCAACATCTCTCCCCTCAAGATTGAACACAGGGAGTTGATATTTGCGGAGAAATTTGGAGTGAACGTGGGCAAAAGGACATCCAGATGACAGCAATTTCATGGTATACTTGACACCCTTTTTAAAGGTGACTTTTCAGGGCCCAACCCAGAGGGAATATAGATTATGAGCTCTACCACCTTTATAATTCTGATAGTAGAGAACCAGGTTGCCTACTTGATACTCAGGGAGGGGGGCTCTAGCAGCATTGGATGAGAGAGCTCCAGAGCCTTGACCTTGTAAGCAGTGTAATAAGATGTCGCTTGGATGTTGATGATACAATTAGTTAAGTCTTTAACATGGGCCTCAGGATTTGCAAACTCATCAACCTCAATCAAGGGGAGTCCCAAGATTGATAGGGTGCAGCCTCACGTCCATACAGCATGGCAAAAGAGGACTGACTAGTTACTTGGTGTCTATTGAGTTGGTAAGCAAAGAGGGCAGTAGGGAGGAACATATCCCAATTGGCAACGTCAGAGAGCGTGGGTTTCCTCATTATGGACACCAGGGTGGAGTTTGCTTGTTTGAAAGTTCCATTGGTTGAGGGGTTATATGGTGCAGAGAACAATTGGTGGTTCCCCATAGCTTTGATAATAGACGTGATGAGGCAAGCATTAAATTTGGTACCATTTTCAGAAAGCAGGACTTGAGGGCAGCCATGTTAATAGAAAATGTCTTGCAGCAAGAAAGTAGCCGTGGTCTTAGCAGTTATATCTTTTGTTACTCTGGCTTTAACCCATTTGCTAAAATGGTCTATGGCAACTAAGATGAATTGACACCCAGACCTATACCAAGGGAAAGGCCCAATAGCATCAATACTCACAGTGTGGAAAGAATGCTTAGGGGGGATGAGCTTGAATTGGTGTTGGGAAGGGCAAGGACGTTGGAGTTGACAAAAATGACAGGAGGCAAGAAAATCAGGGATCAAAAAATGCATGTTCTCCCAGTAGAAGTTCTTGCATAGCCAGATATGGGTTTTGGCTATACCCCCATGCCCAATGTCAATGTGAGATTGGAGAATAATGGCTATCCTCATGCTAGGGCAAACTTAGGGTAGATAGGCATTGTCAACTTTTTTGAAGAGCTGCCTATCTCAAATTACAGTGCCCTTGGATAGGGCTTGTAGAGCCAGTTGAATGTCTTCTGGCTCAGTGGTCCAAGAGTCAGGGTACCCTATTAACTTGTACAGACAATCAGCGTCAGCAGGGTGAATAGCTAGTATAGGCATCCTGGACAAGCCATCAGTGTTCTGATGTTGGGCCCCAGGATGGTGTATCATAGTTAAATTGTACCCTCTGTAGATGCAGAGCCCAACGCACTAGTCAACCTTCAGGTTCCTTTAGTTGTTACAGCCATTTGAGGGAGGAGTGATCTGTGACCACCGTGAAGTGGGTCCCATTGATGTAGTGCCTGAACTGTTTTACAGCATGCAGCACCGCCAAAAATTCCTTCTCAGTGACACTGTAGTTCTTCTCGCTTATTGAGGACCCTTGACAAGTAGGCTATAGGTCAATCCACACCTTTATTGTCAAGTTGGGCAAGGATGGCACCCACAGCTACTCCACTAGCGCCAGTATACAAGATGAACTCTTTATCATAATCAGGGTAGACTAGGATGGGAGCTTCTTTGAGCTTGGCTTTCAGCACTTCAAACAACTGCTGTTGACTGTCAGTCCACTCAAAGGGGACGTTGCAAAGCAGTTGAACAAGGGGTTCACTCAGTTCAGCAAAATCAGGTATGAACTGTTGGTAGTAGCTCATCATACCAAGAAATACTTGGACTCTCTTGAAGATTTGTGGGAGGTAGCATCTTGTCAATAGCTTCTACCTTATTATTCATGGGGTGGATTCCCGTTTTAGTGACCTCATGACCTAAGAATTCAAGTTTCTCTTTAAAGAAGGAGCACTTGGTCGGTTTGAGCTTCAAGCCAGCTTTGAAGATCTTGATAAGGACAGCCTTGAGGTATTCCAAATGGTCATTAAAAGTAGCGCTGAATATAGTGATGTCATCAAGGTAGAAAAGACACAAGAGAGCTTTAGATCTTGTAGGATGGAGTCCATAGCCCATTGAAATGTAGCAGGAGCATTGCAGAGTCCTTGGGGCATATAAGTGGGTTCAAAAAGGCCTTTTGTGGTGATAAGCGCATCATTTCTCTATCTTCAGGAGATAAGTCAACTTGCCAGTATCCAGAAGCTAGATCCATGGCTGAGAAAAACTTGGAACCACCCAGTTGTCTGAGAGCATTGTCAATTCTAGGCAAGGGGTATGAGTCTTTCTTAGTGAGAGAGTTCAGGTGGCAATATTCCATTACAATGTGATGTCCTTCATCCTTCTTCTTGAGAATCAGTAACAGGGAGGCCTGAGGGCTCTGAGAGGGAGCTAGTAGCCCAGCATCCAAAAGTTGTTTGAGTTCTTTAGACACCTGAGCATCTTCCACCCTACTACGGTGGTATGGTTTAGCACAAAAGGGGGTGCATCCCCAGTATCAATCTGATGGATGACTTCTTTAGCTAGGCCATAGTCTGTAGGTCCAGAGGAAAAGATGTTGCTGAACTGATTGAGTAGGTCCAACACGTCTTTTTGCTGAACAGGAGACAGTTGGGGGAAATCAGCAGCGGTGAACAACGAGAGAACCTGGGGATCATCTTCAGGTAGGTTTCAATCACTGAAAGTTCCAAAAGGGTAGAGGGAGGCCACCTGCTCTGCTCCCAGTATTTGACCATGCCCTATAACCTGGCCTTGGGTCACCTGTATGGGCAGGGCCATCAGGTTGGCAAGCAGTAATTGTATGGTCTCTTTGTAGGCTTGATCTAGAATCCTGGGACACAGGCGGGGTTCTTTACGGCTTAGGGATTCAGAGGAGTAGAGTTCTGAGAACAACTTTTCAGGTATTTTGTAAGAAATCTGAGAATCAATCACCACCTGGGAGCCCAGAGAAATGATGATAGCCGCTGGGGCAAGAAGAGGTACCCCTTCTTCTGCAGGTCAGGAAGGAGGAGGGGTGCACATGTTGGAGGAGTGAGTCCTATACTTGAGAGAGAAGATACCTATGGGGTACTCAAGCACACATGTTTTAAGACGTTTTCCTAAGAAGCGTAGAGGTTCCTCAAAAATCAAAGGGACCTCATATCCTAAGAGTGAAAGATATACATCTTTTAAGTTTACAATCCCATTATATTCTTGGAGGAATTGTGTACCAACCAAGAGGTCATAGCTTTTCTTTTTGAGGACCACAGCGGGGGAAGCAATAAGGAGTTTCTCAAACCTCATGGGTAGAGCAGAGTAGGCACCAATGGCCCAAGTTTGTGCCATGCCAGCTGTGCCATACAACTGAGTGTAGTTGAGGTCAGGGGCCAGCTTAAGTTTCTTGATTAGTTTTGAAGATACTACGTTGACTGGAGAACCCGTGTTTAAGATGGCTTTGATTTTATCCTTTTGTATTGATACTTCCACGTGGGTTGTATCTTTCACAAAGGGGGAAGACTTCCAGCACATCTTGTGTAGCCTCTAGTTTCTTCTCTCATTTAGCTAACATGCATCTTAAGGCAGGAATCTCCTTATACACAGTCTGCAGTGGGAGAGATACAGTTACATTTTGGAAGAGAGCTTTGGCTAGCTTGGCTGCTTCCTCAGAAGAATCAACCAAGACGGGAGGTCAATGGGCTTGAGCTAGGTAAGGGCAAGCCACCATAGCTTTAGCTTCACTTACAGGTACTTGAGAAGTGGCAGTGGTCTTCCCAGAGCAAAGATTGTATGGAACAGAGACAGTTTCTGGAACAGCCAGACCAGAATAGCCATAACTATCAGGATCTTCACTATCAGAATCTTCAGGGTCTGAATCACTGGAGAGATTGTGGAATAGATGAAGAATAGTTGGGCCAGAGGAAGACGGAGCTTCCTCATTGGAAGGAGGATCAGGTGGAGATTGATCAGCAGAGAGCATCTCTGCCTCTAAGCTGACCTCTCTTTTCCGGCCTGCTCCTTGGGGTCACAACCTTCCACTTGGGGATTAGTGCAAGTACGCAAGTGGTGCCCTATTTTGCCACAGTTATGACAACCTTGCCTCTTAGTCTTTCCACCTGCACCCAGCATCATAATGTGCGGCATACAAGAGGTAGTCCCAGCATTACTGGCTTTATTTTCATGTACCACTGTACCCACATGGGTCAAATACATGTCTTGCAAGAGCATCTTAATACTCTTCATGGAAGTGAGTGAAGCCTTGTGTGCCTGAAACTGTAGGCATAGAAGCTGGTTCACTTTCAAAGCATTTGAAAAAGCTGTGTAAGCTTCCTGGGGGGTTAACTGTTGGCCTTCAATGTAGAAGCAATCTGCAAACTCAGCCAGGGTTTCCTTGGGCTTAAAGACAATGTGCATAAATGCATCCTTCTTGACCTCCAAGCTGAGATCTCCTCCAAACTCCTCAATAAGGAGGTGCTTCATGTCCCCCCAAGTGACAATAGAGGGGAGTTTGAGGGCCCCCACTTCTTGACATGTGGGATGGAGACAGGTGAGTATATGTTCCTTTTTGAGTTCATCAGTAGCCCTACGCATTGCAGTATTGTAAATTGTTAGAAAGGCGGCAATGGTAGAGGTTTTAGGATCAAATATCTGTTTGAAGGTTGGCTTGTAATTTGGGTTGATGGACAAGGACTGACTGTTGTCGCCTGGGTTGAGGACATTAATGTGAGGATTGCCCTCAAACTTGGATTCATCAGCAGGTTGTCTAGCCCAGAGGAGTTGAAGGTTTTCCTCTAGGGTATCCAAGGTAGAGCTAATCTGTCTACTAATATATCTAGCGGTGGCGGCAGCAACTCTAAATTTGTCAATCTTAATTTGTTGCACCAATAAGTTGCATTCAATCCTATTGAGGCGGGTGGTCAGGGAAGTGGTCTGAGTAATCAAGGGGATTACCTGTTCATTCATTGTTTTGGCAAAGGAAGAGGTTTTGTCCCTCTCTCTCCAATGTGTCCTGCCTATCAGCAACATCATTTGTTACTTCTGCTAGCTGATCCAGGGCAAGGACGCAGTTGACCTGGGGTTGGCCTTCCAAAACAGGGCAGAAACCAGATTGTCCTGAGTGGGAGTATTAACAACTTCAGTTTCATCTTCACCTTCAGACTCAGAGGACAAGTCCTCATAATTATATAGATGTTGCCTTAAATACTCAATTTTGCCTTGCAAAGTAGCTACTTGATCAGTGAGCAAAGAAATGTGAGGGTCAGGCATAGGTTTGACTGGAGGGGGGTTCTGAACCAAAGATTGACGCCAAGTGGTAGCTTTGAGCTCATCTATTTCTTTCCATACCTTGGCTTCAAGGTAAGATGGGATCTCAACAGGAGGAGCTATAGGAGTCACCTCAATAGATGCTACTCTATCATCCACATAATTTTGCACCTGATATAGAGTGTCGCCTAGTGCAGCCTTATCTAGACTGTATTGATGCTGCAGGTGGCAACCCCAAGTATCAACATGAGCTCCTATCAATTTGAGTTGTGAGTTGACATGCTCTCTGAATTGATTGAGCTCACTAACCAGAGTCTCAAAATCCTGGCAATGGTTTAGCAGAAAAGCCTTGATTTGCTCACGCCATGCGGCCTGATGTTCATCCAATTTGCATAGTCAATCCTTTATGTAACCAGGGAGCAAGGAACAAAGGGAGTTCAGGGAGGTGGTTAAATACTTCTGTGACGCCAGCAAGTTGCGCTGGTTGTCAGAAATACAAGCAAAGAGACTATGTGACCATTCTTGGTAGGCCATATTTTGAGTGTGGTTATTTGAGACGGCGGTGGCTACAGCGTCTAATAGTTGATTTTGGGATCCCAAGGCAAGTTGATGGTGAACTAGGGCAGGTTGGATGAACTGGTTAACCAACACACCAATAGTATCCATGGATTCCATCAACGCAGGGGGGAGACCAAAGTCCAAAAGGAAGGAGTACAGGTCTTCTGAGGCGTACCTGGGGCAGAGGCCAGGGATAGAGTGCATGGCTACTGTGCCAGAGTGAAGAAGGGAGCTGGTGGCAGAACAGGATTGCTCATAGTTGAGAGAGAAAGAAGGAAGGAGGGCCCTCAAGGGCCCAGGAGACAGAACCAATACCATAGGATTTGCAGGAGCATCAGTGATGTCTTCTTCTAGAGGGGGACTAGAAACTTTAGGTTGATCTGGTACTTTGGAAACAAAGGGAGAGGACCAGAGAATGTGCATGGGAACGGGGTAACCACAGGGCTTTCAGCCCCTGTAGTGAGCACCATTTTGTTGTGTTTGGCTCCTGGGGACAATATCCAGGAGGACACAACAGGAAATCTTTATAACAAAATATTTTAGGTTCAAAGATAGCCTTGGGTTAGCCTTCAGGGAAAAATTAAGGGCACATACCTTAATTTCCTAGAATACAAGATGTGAAATTCCTTTTGGCAAAAAGGAATGGAAAAATCTTGAAGAATATTAAAGCCAACACAAATATGGATAAACTTGTCTTTATTAGGAGAAATGATTCTACTTAAATAGTAGTCAAGGGTCAATGATCACTCATTAGGTAGACAGAGTGGCAGAGGGGGTCATGTTGGGATGAGGTCATACCAGGATCAGACAAGGGAAGGTATGGTATTCTGGAATGGGTGGATATTAACCCAGACCCATTTACAGAAAGCAAGGAATTCCCAAACTCAAAAGAAAAACCAGTCAAATATTTGCATTTATCATTATTTAAAGGCCATATCAAAATAGCATTAATGGCGTGATTTCTGACACCTATGAATCACACAAACTGACAGGCAACAAGTGCTTATACCCCATACATGACAAATAGTTGTTGGCAATTGTGCACTTCCTAATCAAATGGTGTTGTTACCTAGAACAACAGGAGGAGTTCACAGCATTGACTGACCACAAGTCACTTATATACTTCAAACCCCAAGCAAACCTATCCCACCGTCAAGCCTGCTGGATAGAGCTCTTGGAAAGATTCAATAGGCTCATACAGTACAAACCTGGTCCAGAACTTGCCATGGCAGACACACTCTTGTGCCTGTACATCTGTGCCACAAGAGGAAAAAATGGGCTTGACCCAGAATGGCCTCTCCTGGTGCTCCAGACAAAAGACAAAGGCTTCCCCCTGGTACCACAGACATAAAAAAGAAACTGTCATTAAGAACAAGCACCTCTTTACTGACCTGTATGGGACCTTACATCAAAAAATTTCTGACAGAACCATCATTCCTTATGTTCCTACCCATCAGTGAGTTGACACAATCCTACGTTACCACAGAGACCTAGGACACACAAAAAGCAGCAACCTCTATGAATTCCTTAAAATAAAGCTTGGTGTCCAACCCTATACTGGGATGTTTGGGAAGTCTTAGACCAATGCAAATTATGTGAGAAATTTTCAAAAAGCAATACCCCACCTAAATCAATACTACCCATTCACACACAACTACCCTTCAAGGTGTGGGCCCTAGATATTGTGAGCCCCATTCCAGGGAAACATAATGAAAAGAAGTACATCATTACCACAATAGACTTTGCCACACAATGGCCAGTGGCGCAAGCAGTAAAGACACATACAGGCAATAATGTACAGCAATTCATAGGAAAATAAATCATCAGCAAGTTTGGAAAGCCAGAACTCCTGATAACTGTCAGATGTAAGGAATTGACCTCTGAAGACACCAATGTATACCTCACCAAGAATGATGTCCAGCACACAGTAACAACACCTTGCCATCCTCAGGCCAATGGACGTGTGGAGCAGCTAAATGGCAGCCTCATGCAAGCCTTAGCCAAACTCACTGCTGGGAGACCTGAGGACTGGTACCAGCAGCTACCAACTGCATTGCTTGTGTGCCAAACTCATGTGAACAGATCCACCGGGAAAAGCCCCTTTGAGTTAGTTTATGGCACACAACCCAGTATCATCCAAGCACTATCAGGACCTAAGCTGGAAATACCAAGCAAGGTTCCACCTTGCTCAGATCCCCAGGTCATACAGGCCAATAGCAATCAATTGGAAAAGGAAGAAAAGCGTCTACAAAAGACCTTTGTCCCCATCCAGAACAGACATGAGATTGGCAAAAAAAGTCTGGGTCATAATTCCAACAAAAGTAAACTACATCCAGAGAAAGTAGGCCCTGCCATCATCCTAAAGGTAAACAAAAACAACACTTACCTTGTGCAAGGACTCAGAAAACATAAACAAGACAAAGTTCTCCACCATGATTGCCTGAGACCCTACAAAGCAAGACAGAAATAACGTGAGACTGTCTTACCTGCCACCAAACAGCAGTTAGTACAATATGGCGCCCGGGCTCCTGAAAACCTCTCTGACAACCTGCCCCCAGAGGAGGCCAACCTTCAGCTGGGGGGTGTCAAAACTGCAGGCTTGACCTGCCATTAAGGTTCTGGCAAATTGGGTTTGTGACCCGCAAACTGGTTTTCCAGTGACCCGTAGCCAAGCTAAGAAGTCAACTCAAATTACCAAATCCATCAACATGAACAAATAATTATTTTTTATGGTGGATACCTTGTTTTGGCGCTTGACTCATTACCAGGATCAAGCCATCCCCTTTTTCATCCAACTGTGTGATCAACACAATCATGTTCCTGTTATTCATTGATTCACAATGACTATATAATCACTATCTCTCAATAAAGATTTTTCTAATTTCCAAGTATTTTCCCCCTTATAACTCTGATAAAACAGCACAGTTTCAACATCAAGCTATTTTGATAAAGCTTAATGGCAGTATAAAATATTTCAGTAAAAAGTAATAAGGTCATCCCTATTATCACATATAAACTTTATAAACTTGAATAAAGATATAAAAAATATTTGCTGAACTAACAAAAAAGTATTGCTTCTAAGATACCAGAAACTTTTTGTTGTAAATTAGGTGCATATTAGAATGGTCAAGGCTATCAGTGGAATTAATCCTGGTAGTCAAGGCTAATTAATTTGCACCCAAATCTGTTGGATCTGACAGATTTGCAATTCCAATTGTATCTTGGATGTTATGATGATTTGGCTGGCCTGTTACATCCAGTTGGATTGAGTTTGGGAACTGACAGCAGCTTCCATAATGGGCAGCTGCAAACTTCAGCCACTCTGGGATAATGTTCATCCACTCTTCTCTGTAAGATTGTCTGGATCATCCCAAGATGGAAAAAACATGGATGCAAGTACCTGGTGGACACCAGAAGATCCTGTAATGTTCCTGGCAATAGTGCAGGTGTTAATAACACTCCTGCATCCATTGTGCAGCCAGTATAGTATATAAACTTCCCTTCTTTCTAAATAAAATATACACTTTTATACTTTCACACATTATTTACTTGCTTTTACACTATACTTAGCTGTTACCTTAGATTTAAGGGTAAAGACTTCAGAGTCTTTAAGACTTGTATTAATTTTTGTATAGGCCTCAAACCATACTCTCCAAAGCTAGCACTATAGACGTCAATCCCCAAGACGTCCAAGGCCAAATTCACGACATTGGTGCTCACTCCAATATGTATCCTACCAGATACCCCAAACCTGCAGGACACCCCTGCTGTGGTCCTGTTTCAGCCCTGGGAGGGAATAGCTCTCTTCCTGACTTCTACTTTGGTGAAGATGTACTTGCCTTCTTGGATAAAGTGGAAACCTTTACTGTTGGTTATACTGAAGAGAAGAAGATCAAATATCTGCTCAACAGCTTGTGTCAAAATTCCTTTGATACTGTTATGCCCTACCTTGGATTTGGTTACTCCTATCAGTACCTCCAAAGAGTGATAAAGCAAAAACTCTACTACCCACAAGGTTGTACCAAAGCCAGCCCCTTGATGGTTTGAGAATCACTAGCACACCTCAGGACTGCCACTTGGATGCTTCTGAAAACTCTAACAATTCCAGAAATAGCCCTGAGTCACCCAATGCTCCTATTGCTGGATCATTGAACAAGGTTAAACATTCTGATTCTTTGGCTTGTGAAGTAAATCAATTTAGTGAGGCACAATACCTTGAAGAAGAAGATCAAGTGGAAATTGTAGAGAATATCTTTGAACCTAAAGAATCTCTTACTGAAGTGGAGCCCACCAAATCACCAATCATTCATGAGGAGTACAGTGAAAAGAAACAGGATTTGGTCCATGAAATAAATTCCATGGAGGTGCTAATTAGCAAGGATAAAGGTACATCCTTGGATGCACCTATAGCATTACTTTATCCTGATCTGTTGGAACCCTCTCCTGTTGATCACAATATCAGAGGTGAAGATTCAGCTAAGGATGATGATGTTGTCCTCCATGAAGTTGAGATAGTTGGACTTCATGCCTTCCAAAAGCCTCCTCTCTCTCTGCCTGAACCTTTGCCTCCTGAAGATCCTGGAACTGCCAAGCCCTTCCCTATTGGAGCTGGAGATTGCTTCAAAGATGAGAAAGTCTCTGAATATGATGAGGCTTCACAAGAAGAGAAAGTAGTAAAACTGCTAATCAGCCAAGTTGAGTACAGATCATTGGCTGAAAATGTAACAGTACCTCTCCTTTCTCTACTAAAATCCTTGCCTCCTGAAGAACCAAGCTTCATCCTATAGCCTCACAAAAAACCCTGTTCAATAAAAGGAATTGAAGATAAATGCCTTTCTAAAGAGTATCACTTGGAATTTTTTGAAGCCTTGCCCTGACTGAAGTCAACCCTGGACAATTCTCTTCCCCTGGTATCACAGATGTATATATCCAACCTGGACACTTTCCTTGTGAATATCATCAATCCTGTGCTAAAGTTGATCTGACTAGAGCAAAAGTCTGTTCCAATGACATGGGAGACTTTAAGGATGATGAAGTACCTTCTCTAACAGAGCCAGAAGAGATAAGATGCAGCCAAGATAAGGATCAATCATTGATTCCCTTGTCCTCTGAGTGTTGTAGAAAAGATGAAGAGACTGAGAAAGATCTTCAAGAAGCGGAATCAGTGGTATTTCCAATCAGCTAAGTTGAGAAAGAAAAATTGGTTGAAAAGATAGTAGTGACTCCCTTTTCTCCACCTGAACCTTTACCTCCTGAAGATCCTGGCACCAACCCACATGGATCTTCTTTCATCCCTCTTCTTGCTCTACCCCATTTCAAAAAAGACTTCAAGGCTGAACTTCTCCACCCTGATGAGATGCAAGAGCCCCAGGACTTACCTCTGCCTACTGTTGCCCTTGTGTCCTCTATTGCTGATGAGCTTTATGATAAACTACTGGTTGACCAATCTTTGTGGGAGGAAGAGCCCACTGAAATCCAAAGTGTTCTTAATAAGCTTTTAGTGGACACCAAAGTTAAAGATAGTCAACTCTTTAAGCTCTACAAGGATAACTGGTTGCCATATGTATACCTCTCACTCAGAACAGACTCTGTAGTTGCCTCATACAAAGCTACAGGACATGGAGGAATACAAAAGACCCTTGCTCAGTTACAGAAGCATTGCTACTAGAAACCATGCTTGCCTTCTGAGGTTCAGGAGAAGTACATCATCCACATTGAAGAAGAGGTGATACAGTTCATCAGTATGAAGCTTGGATTGATCATTACTTCTGCTGCCTTACAAGTTGCCCTTGATGAACTGAAGAGAACAATGATGTGTGCCTCTTTCTTATATCTTATCCTCTTCAAGACCTCTGTTGAACATAACATTATCATCCTCACAGACATGGGTTATGTACTGTCTCAACAAGAAGAGAGTAGCTATGAACTCTCCATTAGTTATTGCTCTGAAGTTCCAAACTTCTATGAAAGAAGCTATCCTATGGTTGGAAGAGAATGCCTCCCTACTGAAACAGATCCAGATGAGAAGATTGCCCTTTACTATTCTGGTAATGCAACACAAAAGGAAGACTGCCTCTCAAGACTGCCAGTCATTGCCCTTGTTGCTTTTGTACATGATGAAATACACTTTAACCCACTGACTGGCCTGTCTTTGCTGGGGGAGGAGATCATCACAGCACATTTTTCTCTAGAGAACTCTTTGGTGAGTGCAAATGTAAAATATGATTGTCTATTCATGGAATATAAGTACCTATGGATAGCTAACATATGCGCCTCCATGCAACTGGACTCAGTGATTGTTGATCAAGGACCCACAGAACGTGTTTCCATGCAGAGAGTGCTATCCAAACAGGATCACTATCAGGAATTGATGACGTCCCACAACAACAAGATCACAAATGCATGTAATGGATTGCTCTATCATCCTGCAATGGTACTTAACATTAGGTACTGCAGAACTGCTGACAAGCCACTCCTTCAACTCTCCCATGGACTCCCACCTGACTTGCCTTGCTGCCTGCTCTCCCTGATGAAGCCTAGACTGTCTGTCACCCCAGAAGCCTACCTCCAGAAGTTGCCCCAGGTCTTGATCAATACAGAGGCTGAAGCCTATCATGCTAAGTTGAACATCAAGAAGAAGGATGTAGACCACGCTTCCAATAGCCATTCTACCCTCCCCTTGTACAAGGTGGGTGATCCTGTATACTTCTATAGTAATAGAGAGTATGGATGTGAGAACACACTTGTCATGCTATGGCAAGGGCCTATTAAGGCCAACCAGAAAATGGATCCTTTGAACTACACTAAGGATCCAAATACTGGCCACTTGATTACTAGAGTACACACTCAATACATGTGTGCTGTTCCTAGTACTCATGAGTAAACCCCCTTTAGGACAACAATTTGTAAAAAGAAAACCTAATGAAAAAATGCCATGGGTTGTTGTCCAGATCACAGAGAAAGAAAGGAATAAGGCAATATACAGTGAAAAAGGCTTTATTGGAATAATTACCTGACATATGCAGCCCTTGAGTCCAGTACCCTCTATTTATAACCTTTGCCCATTCTAGCGGTGGGAAATGTTGTAAATTAGGTGCATATTAGAATGGTCAAGGCTATCAGTGGAATTAATCCTGGTAGTCAAGGCTAATTGATTTGCACCCAAATCTGTCGGATCTGACAGATTTGCAATTCCAATTGTATCTTGGATGTTATGATGATTTGGCTGGCCTGTTACATCCAGTTGGATTGAGTTCAGGAACTGAAAGCAGCTTCTGTAATGGGAAGCAGCAAGCTTCAGCCACTCTGGTATAATGTGCATCCACTCTTTTCTTTTGGATTGTCTGGATCATCCCAAGATGGAAAAAACATGGATGCAAGAGCCTGGTGGACACCAGAAGATCCTGTAATGTTCCTGACAATGGTGCAGGTGTTAATAACACTCCTGCATCCATCATGCAGCCAGTATAGTATATAAACTTCCCTTCTTTCTAAATAAAATATACACTTTTATACTTTCACACATTATTTACTTGCTTTTACACTCTACTTAGTTGTTACCTTAGATTTAAGGGTAAAGACTTCAGAGTCTTTAAGACTTGTATTAATTTGTGTGTAGGCCTGAAACCATACTCTCCAAAGCTAGAACTATAGATGTCAATCCCCAAGATGTCCAAGGCCAAATTCATGACACTTTTATAAGAAGGCTTCCATAAAAGGGTAAAGCTGAGTATAACACAGCTTTGCTCTTTGACAGCCTGCCTGATACACATTTTCTTTTACCAAACTATTGTCTAAACAGTAGGCTTGACCCGCCAACAAGGTTCCAAGTAAGCAGGTTTGTGACCCACAATCCAATTATCCAGTCACTTGAAGCCAGACTAGGAAGTCAACTTAAATTACCAAATCTAACAACATGAACAGATGATGATCTCTTACGGTGGATACCTCATTTTGGAGCTTGACTTATTACCAGGATCAGGCCACCCCCTTTAACATCCCACTGTGTGATCAACACTATCATGTTCATGTTATCCATGATTCACAATGACTATATAATACCTATCTCCCAATAAAGATTATTATCTAGTTTCCTAATATTGTTTGCCTTGTAACTCTGTTAAAACAGCACAGTTATGACACTATATCTGATAAAATATATTATCTAAAATTAAATATGTATTTATTCATATTAATAAATAAACCTTTTAAAAGACAAACCCCAGCAAGAGACTTGGGGTCAGATTCAGTAAGACTGCCTAAAAAGAAAAATCATGAACAATGTGAATGATTTTCTTGCTTTTGACAGTCTGCTGACCAGTACACACTTGTTTTCTATCTATTCTTAAAGTTGCTTTTCAAAAAATGATGTTAAAAAAAGAGATATTACTCTTTTAGATGCCACCTCTGAACCTTTTAAAAAACATTATTTTATTGGGGGTGGGGGTATCCTTCTGGTGAGTGCCCATTTTATTTTATTGGAGTGTGGGGGTATCCTCTTGGGAGCGCCCATTAAGCCACCTCCGAGCCTTAATAAAATCTGTATTACTTAAAAATAATCCTGTAAAACTTACATCTTGTGGAAGCTCTGCGTAGGCTAATTACGATCTGAGTACTAGCGCGAGAGATCGATTCCCGTTGAGATTCCCTGAGAATTATATCTGATTTTATCATTTAAAAATACAAGGATACTCGACGTACGCTCTGCATTCTTTTCAATAGGAAAGAGTCCTATTACAAGACGATTCTTCTGGCAAATTTATAAAACCACTATTTTTACATTCCAATGATTTGAACCCGATCTTAATAACTATTTTTTAAAAGAAAGACTTTAATAGATCACTTATTACGTATTTATTTGTTATTTTAATGTGAATATACTTGTATACATATTTAATTTTTCTAAGCTCTCTAAATCAAGCCATTGTGTTTCCTAAAAATTTAAAACTCATGTGGAAATAAACAATAAACTACTTCTTTAAATTGAATATCATTATTTCATTTGTTTATTGAAGACGCTACTGATTTCAAGCCATTTTCCATATCATTATAACACTAGGCAGTTGCCCCGTCCAAGGACAGCATTAAAGTTGAATTTAATAAATCAATTAAATTTATTTTATTGTCTTTTTAGGCTTGTATTACTTATTGCATGTTTAATTAAAATTTTATTTAATTGCTTTGTTAAAAGGTAATTTCAATTATATTTATTTAAATTTAAAATTAAAATTGTATACTCCAAGTATAAATAAAAAGTAAACCTAAATAATTATAGTATCACTATTAAGTTTAGTAAGGCTAAACTAATTATTTTAAAATTTAGTAATTGATTTTTAATGGCTTTAAAATGTAGAGCTGATCTGCAGCTTTCAAATAAGCTATTGGACATCAAAATCGGCTTAATATTCACTGAGATACATTGATTTTAGTTTTTGTAGTGTGTATTAAAAGTAAATTTAGATAATATCAAATCGAGTCCGAGCCTTTGATTATGACGTGAACCCGATTCCAGCACTTAACTATATATCTCAGCATCTAGAGCAGCTAGAGCTATCATGTTTGGTACTATTTTGATCGGAATCATCTGAAAAATTGATCTACGTCCTCTAAATTTCATGAAAATCATCACATGGAAACATAATTTTATCATAGTTAGTTTACTCCACTGATGTTCTTTTGGGATGAAGCTGTGTCAAGCAAGGTTTACTCTGAACAATATGCAGCCACTTGGATCAGGTGATGCATCCAGTTGGAATATTCTACTGTGATGCTGAATTCGATTCGTTATCGAATATGAAATATTAACGCATTTCCGAAACCACTATATAAACCCCAATCTATTGCAATAAAGCTCACTCTAATATTTCCTAAATATCACAAATCTGTAATTCGGCATTACACTACTATCTCACTTGAATAAGAATTTCGAAATGTCCAAGCCAACCATCTCCTTCTTTAAACTAATATTTATATTTTGTTATTTATCATTATAATTTAAACTGTATTGCTTTAGATTGACCAAGCTCTCTTTTCGTTGTCAATTCAATCCTCGGCATAGAGTATAACCATCCAATCATATAAAAGGATCTCAAACAATTGCTGCTTCTTTTCTAATTTTAATCCACCCATTCTAGAGTCGGGTAATCTATACAGATAAGCCACTTTGATATGGTTGAATGGTGTTAGCCACTAATTTAAAATTCAAGTAATTAAATACAAATTTATTAAAGTTTGAGTGGCTTATATTTCAGTTCAACATGATTTAGACCACACTCCACTGAATTCAATCTGTTTACTCTCAAAGATGCATGTAAGGGATTGAATGCAGGGATGAGACAAATTGAGCTTTTGGCTTAACAATCAACTTTTAAAATCAAATTTAAGTAAAAGTCGATGCAGTCAAATCCCTTACGGCTTGAGCCCACTCGAGGCGATATTACAGACAGACAGACAGACTCACTTTTATATATATTAATTAGGTAGTTTCCCGCCCAAAGACAAATACAAAGTTGAATTTGATATAGAAAAATAACATTTTTGAAATTTTAGACTGAGATTAATAACATGTATTTAACTTAAAAATATACTAATAAATGCTTTCTTAAAAGATCAATTAGCTTTTATTATACCTAAATTGCATGCACCAAGAAAATTTTTATCAAAGAAATCTAAATAAGTGGGGATTACCAATCAGTTTAGCAAAACAAAAACAATATTTTTTTGGAGCGTAAAATTTCATTTTAAAGTTAAAATAAAATTTAGAGTTGATCAGTAGCTTTAAATAAACCAGTAAACATTAAGATTTCTTAGAATTCACAGAGATATCTTGGCTTTAGTTTTTATGTGTACTAAGTGTTAATTTGAATAGATCATATTGAGTCTGGCCTTTGATTATGCCGTGAGCCCAATTCCAGCATTTCATTCTAGTTCTCATCATCTAGAGCTATTATGTTTGTGTATATTTTTATTAGAATCATCCAAAAATGATATAGATACTTTAATTTTTTATAAAAAATCATTTAAAGGGTTTTAATATTATTGCCTGTTTACTCCACTGACATCCTTATTAGGATGATGGAATAGTAAGCAAGGTTAACTCTGAAACAATCTGCAGCTACTTAGATCACCGATGTATCCGAGTGGATTTTTTTTCTATATCTACAAATCAAATAAATAAATTTAAAATGTGAAAGCCAACCATCCTGTTGTGATGCTGAATTCAATGACGTATCAAATATCGAATATTGAATGCATTTCTGAAGCCAATATATAAACCCTAATTTACTTCAATAAAGCTCACTTGATTACTTATAAATTATTCTCTAAATATCATATATCTGTAATTTAGCATTACATAATTTTGGAGGTTACGCCTAAAGTCAAACTTGGATTGTTTTTGATTGATTGAATTGTATTAAAATGTCTACTCCTTCGCGCCAACCTGCATCACCCAAAGCTCCACCTGAAGCTTCTTCCTCTGTGGTAGCCACACCTGTCAACAACTTCTCCGCGGCCATTAAGTTCTAGGCCTCCCAGTCTGTTGGTACTTTTAGTAGCAAAGGGTTTAGAGCTTGGCTCTATTCCTTTGAGGACTACTGTGACTCCTTCAACCTCCCAGACTTGGCCAGACTAAAAGAAGCCGGCTCCAAACTACGTGATGATGCACACATTTGGTACCACAACATGCTCTTTGAGACTTGGGAAGAATGGGAAACCAAAGCCAGAAAACACTTCATTGGATACAAACCAGACCCACATCACCTTTTAAACCAGGTTAAGATCAACCAGTTTACCACTCTCCAGTCCTATATTGTAAAGTTCCAGGAGTACACAAACAAGGTTTTGACCCAACAAACCAAAGGATCATCAGGGATCAAGCAGAATAGCATTTCTGATAACTTCCACAGCTTAATGGGCATACCCACCTTCAAAAACTCTCTCACTCCCGCCTACGCTGGACTCATCTGCAAAACTAACCCAGAAACTTTGGAGGAAGCATACAACATAGTTTGTGAAAACTACGCTATATATGTAGAGTGTGAACCCAACAAGAATGTGAAAGCAACATCCAATTGGAATTCATTCTCTTTCAACAGCAGAAAGAAGGAACCCTCAATCACTGAGACAATTGAAGCCAAGTTCAAAGACATGCAGTCTCAATTTGAAGCTATCTATCTAGCACATAAATGCCCCAATTGTGGGCCCAGACCCATGCAAGGACCCTATGTGTTCACCAGTAATTGCTACAATTGAGGAGATCAAGGACACAAATCTGAGAGATGCACCAAACCCTGCTCAATCTGCAAAAGCATCAACCACACCAACTTTAGTTGCAATCAGCGCATGCGTAACACTGCCCAGTGCCCCATTGCTGTCATGATGACAACTGTGGTAAGTTTGATTCCATTGTGATTAACTCCCTGGTACTTTACACTTTGTCAAGTACCAGGGAGCTGAGTGCCACATATGTAAATCTATTAGTATTTTTGGATTAACTGATTTTAAGCTAATTTATACTAGTAATTTAGGGGTTCAAAACCAAAATATGAGATTAAATTTACTTGAATTTGACTCTGTTTAATAAATTGGTTAGCTAAAAAACAGATTTAAGGGATAATTTATAAGTAAATTTAATAGTAGAAATGAAAAAAAACCTGTGTTTGACACTCTAAAACAAAAAGTGGTCACTTTGACACTTTTTAAGCCAAATCCTAATTTTATTAATAAAACACACATGCACTTATATAAAATTTGTTATTTACTATCATATTTTCATTATTAGTGTTCATAAGCATTGATTAAGCTTCCAAGCATCACTATACTGGATTTAGTGGTATAGACATTAGTCAAATGCCCCACTTGTTTTACATCATGTCATTTCTGGGTTTGTGGATTAATTGATGCCACATAAATTAATCCCAATTTATTAAAAGGTTTCATATGTAATTTATAAAAAAAGGAAACTCAACTCCCCCTTCATTTGACTCTATCCACTTGCCACACAATTGGTTTTGAATTTAACTAATCAAAGGCTCAGAATTAAGGCTAAATTAATAAGTGACACACTATGAGCGCCACTCGGCAACTGTGGTAAGTTTGACTCCCTGGTGATCAACTCCCTGGTACTTGACACTTTGTTGAGTACCAGGGAGTCGAGTGCCGCATATGTGAATCTATTAGTATTTCCGGCTTAACCAATTTTAAGCCAATTTTTACTAGTAATTTAGGGGTTCAAAACCAAAAACCAAGGTTAATTTACTTGAACTCAACTCTGTTTAATAAATTAGTTAGCTAAAATACCAATTTAATGGGCAATTTATAAGTAAATTTACTAATAGAAATGAAAAAACCTGTGTTTGACACTCTAAACCAAAGAGTGACCAGTTCAACACTTTTTAAGCCAAATTTTAATTTTATTAATAAAATACATATGTGCTTATATAAAAATTATTATTTACTATTACATTTTTATTATTAGTGTCCATAGTTGTTGATTAGGCTCCCAAGCACCACTATACTGGATTTAGTGGTATAGACATTAGTCAAATGCCCCACTTGTTTTACATCATGTCATTTCTGGGTTTGTGGATTAAGTGATGCCACATAAATTAACCCCAATTTATTAAGAGGTTTCATATGTAATTTATAAAAAACAGAAACTCAACTCCCCCTCCATTTGACTCTATCCACTTGCCACACATTTGGTTTTGGATTTAACTAATCAAAGGCTCAGAATTAAGGCTAAATTAATAAGTGACACACTATGAGCGCCACTCGGCAACTGTGGTAAGTTTGACTCCCTGGTGATCAACTCCCTGGTACTTGACACTTTGTTGAGTACCAGGGAGTCAAGTGCCGCATATGTGAATCTATTAGTATTTCCAGCTTAACCAATTTTAAGCCAATTTTTACTAGTAATTTAGAGGTTCAAACCCAAAAACCAAGGTTAAATTTACTTGAACTCAACTCTGTTTAATAAATCAGTTAGCTAAAATACCAATTTAAGGGGCAATTTATAAGTAAATTTACTAATAGAAATGAAAAAACCTGTGTTTGACACTCTAAACCAAAGAGTGACCAGTTCAACACTTTTTAAGCCAAATTTTAATTTTATTAATAAAATACATATGTGCTTATTTAAAATTTATTATTTACTATTATATTTTATTATTAGTGTCCATAATTGGTGATTAGGCTCCCAAGCACCACTATACTGGATTTAGTGGCATAGACATTAATCAAATACCCCACTTGTTTTACATTATGTGATTCCTGTGTTTTTGGATTAAGTGGTGCTACATAAATTAAGCCCAATTTATTAAGAGATTTCATATGTAATTTATAAAAAAACTGAAACTCAACACTTTCTTTGTTTGACTCTATCTACTTGACACCCAATCAGTTTTGGATTTAACTAATCAAAGGCTTGGAATTAAGGCTAAATTAATATGTGACGCACTATGAGTGCCACTTGACACTCACCCACTTGACACTTTAACTTGGGGATTAGTACAGAGAGCTTCTTAAAGTTTTAACCAAAACTATGGTAAATAATTCACTCCCAGCTCCTCCCAACATACCTTAATCACTACTGTAAATTCAGAACCTGAACGTAAAAATATGGGATTGTCAAATCCTTGGTCCAAATTTCAAATCACTTTTGCGGGATAGCCTTTTTTTTAATTAAATTGATTTTTTTGAGTATTTATTTGAATATTTGAAAATGCGGGAACTCATAGACACTTTGCAAAGTTCAAGTCAAGCTGCATATTTCCTATGGACAAAATGAATTAACTGGAATCAGATTTGAAGCGTTCAAATCCATCAGCCATTTTCATTAAGTTTACTATGTTTTTTAAATTGTGGGATTGTCAAATCCAAGAACCAAATTTAAATCACTTTTGAATGCCACTAGTAAACTCAGATATTAATTGCAGAAACTGGAATCCAAATTGAATGTACAGTAAGCACACTAGGAAACACCAACCCAAATCAAGAAGCTCCACCACAACTAAAATCAAATGAAAAATTCAATCTTGATAACCATAATTAGACATAAAAAGTTATTAAACTTTAAAATCATCCAAACCCAGAAAGTATACAATATTATTCACTTCAAATCACGGATATAGAAACTCTGCTACTATTCAAGGCTATATCAAGAGAAAACAACTTCCCACAACTAAACCAATAACTCCAAATAAATACATATTCAATCTAAAATATATTTTTTATTTTATTTTCATGGACTGTCAATCACATTCCCAACCCGCTCCTGCACCAGCCCGCAGGGCAGCCTGTCCACAAGGGCGTCCCAGAGGGTCCAAGAACAGACCCAGAACCCAACTTGAAGGGATTCATGCCAATACACAGGCCTCCCAAGGTGTCATTGCCAGCCAACCACCTCCCACATCCCAGGCCTGATCAACCAGCTTGAATCCCAGGCAGAAGCCACTCTCAAGGCCTGCTACCAAAGTCTCCTACACCAGGGTCACTGGGAACACTGAGGTTACTTACACCTCCACTGTGTACCCAGTTGTCACCTGGCCCCACACTCTTGACCCAAGAGTTGCCACTTCCTGCCCCCGCATCTTTGAAACCACCTACAAGCTATTGGCAGCCACTGTTGAGCCATCTGCGCCTGTGATCTATTCCATCATTGACGGCGCCAGCGCAACCAAACGTGATCCCACCTTTTACACAAAGGTCCCTGTTCCCTGTGTTGAGCCTGGTAGCCAGGATGCTGTGATACCTGCCAAGGGCCGGCGTCAGTTGACAGATAGTGAGCGTGAAGCTCTCCTCAACTGCTTAAATGGGGGAATGGCAGTTTGGTATATTTTGCTCCCAATTTGGTGTCACAGCCAGGTACATTGCCAACATCAACACCAAGTATGGCAATACCAGGCAAATTGCCAAATCCACCAAGGCTAAGCGCAGCTAAAACTCTTGCATCCTGTGCGCATCAACACAATCAAGCAGTGGGTAGCCAGGGATTGCCACCTGAACACGCTTGCTGTCCAATCAATGCTTGCCACAGAGTTTGGGCTTTCTGTTTCTAAAACCCTTGTTTACAAAACAATGGTTGATTTGGGCTTCTCTTGGAAGGTGCTCAGAGTTTCTCCATATAACAGAAACAGTGAAAAGACCATTGAGGATTGACACATTTATGCCAAGACATATCTGGCACTAAAGAAGACTGGGAATGTCCAGTTCTTCTATATTGACAAATTGTTGTTTTCCTCCTCACTCAAGTCCAGGCATGGATGGGTTGAGAAGGGGTCCAAGGACGGCGTAGCCCATTGTGCAGCTGTCTGTTCCCAGACCTATTCAATGGTTGCGCTTCTTGGTCCTCGCAGGTTGGAGCAATACCAGATGATTAAAGGCTCTCATAACAGCAGAACCTTTCTTGATTTTCTCTGAGTTGTCAAGGAGTACCTTTGGATAAATTATAGCAGCACAACCAACATTGTTGTGCTTGATAATGTTGGGCTCCACAAAGTGGATCTGGTTGTGTCCAAGTTCCCCCCCATTGACAAGAATAGCTACTCCTCCAGCCACCACCTTGCAGACTGCCCAATGAGACTCCTCTTTCTCCCCCCCCATACTCCCCATTCCTGAATCCAATCAAGGAGGTGTTTGGTTGGATAAATAATAAGGTGAAACAAGGCCTTCCCCAGGACACCAAGGACCTATTCAATATTCTTGAGATCAGCCAATTTGCGATGCCACCTGATGTGGTGGCGGCTTTTTACAAGAAAACAGAATCTTTCTTCCCTAAAGCCCTGGCCTCCGAGCCAATCAGATAAATGGGCTCTCTGGTTTACTTTATTTTTATTTTTATTTATTTTGTTTTTATTAGGTCTCAAAAATTATTATTTATATATAATAATTTGACGTGTGATTGTATTATAGACATATAAGAATACATAGAAAAGGTAAGTAAAATTAACTATACTAGGTATGAAATATATTTTTATTATAATGCACTGAATATTGTATTGACTGTTGCACTAAAAAATAAATAAATTAAAAAAGATAGAAATAGATTAATTTTATTTAAATAATTGTGAATCCTTGTTGGTACTTTGGTTTTTAAGCCACAAATCAGACCTTGCGTGTCATCATATGATCCTTGTTATTTCAGTGCCACTATAGCCACACAACACGACAACCAATGATTTTTATATAATCCTTATTAATTTGTACTTAGGACGCAGTTCAAGTATATTGAATATGTGTATCAAATCATATTACAAGGGAAAGGTAATTTGAGTTGTAAACAATCATTTGTTTAGAACAATAGTGGAGCAGGCCACATGATGCAGATAAATTCAATTCTCCATGTTTATCTTTGTGATAAATGGACCTGTACTTGACAAGTAATAAATAAAAACACTTTTAATTCTTTTTTTATTTGACGTATTGGCAACTATAACTAAAGTCTTTTAATATACTTAGATATATTAATATTATAATTTATACACTAAAATTTAAAATAAAAATATTAAAATAAAAATATTAATTATAAATCTTAAAATTTTTATTTTATTTTTTATTTTCTTTTATTTTAAATATTAAAATTTTAATACTAAATACTTCACTATTAAAATTTTATTGGTAAAATTTTAATTGTGAAATATTTAATATTAAAATTTTAATATTAAAATATTTACTGTTGAAACCTTTAATATTGACATATTTAATATCAAATATTTTGATATTGAATAAATCACAATTTAATAAAATTGTTATATTTTGATTATTTAAACTTAAATATTTAACTTTTAAGTTGCAAGGGAAAATGATTTATTGGGGGAATGCAAATTGCAAGGGGAATGTGTTTATTCCGGGGAATTATACCCCGAAATTAAATTTTCAGCTAATGCATCTAATTGAGACCACATACTCTTCTGTATGTGGTGGATGACTCTGACACCAATTGCTAGAGGGGTGGTGCTCAACACCCCAGTGGTGGCCAACTGTCTTATAAAAGGCAAACAGGTGAGGGAATTTACTAGCAGGTTTTTTTGGGGGGCACATAGTACCCGTATAGAGTTGCCAATGCAAATGAATCATAGAGGACGTGATTGACTGTCCTGTATCCCTGAGGTGTTTTCTGGCAGTCTAGGGCTACACGGCATATGTCAATCTGTATAGGTACATCTTCTATTTTTTTCACGTTGGCTTTCAGTATGCAATGGAGCAGGATTCCCAGGTACACCGCAATATGGATCCTTTGCGAGGTATATTTTTCCAAGAACATGCACAGTTTTTTGAACGTTTGTACTAACCTATTGATATAGGACGTTTGGTTGAACTTGAAGAGGGTTCCGGGGGTGCCCAACTTGTATCAGCCCCCCAGGCCTCAGCAAACAATATCAATAAAGGCTTAAGATTATTCACAAGGACTGCATCCCCAACTTTTTTTGATAGAGCTTTAAAAATTTCATTAAATATTGCAGATTTTAAATATTCATTTCCAATTTGAAAGTCAGTTTTTATTAATTTTTTTTGTATTCATTGATCTTTGTGAAGGGGAACCTTTGAACGCTTTCATAAATGTATTCATCAAAGCTCAGTTTTATATCCCACAAATTTCATTCATTTCTTTGATTTTAATTGTTGATCCTAGTTCATAGGCCTCCTTTATCTATGGCAAGCACCCTGCAGGTGGTTGATATTCCCTATCTTGAGCTTCACTAAAAAAGTATTCATATTCTGTTGAACTATTTTATTTATTTGATTTTTATTTATTTGTTTTATAGGGGCCACCAGTGACTGGTAGCCCCCATAAAACCAACTCAGCGTAAAAGCCGCCACTTCTGCGACCTCATCCCCATCCCTGGTGATGACTAAAATAAATATAAGTTAAGCATAAAAAAATTACTGATTATTTCCCCTGTGGCCCCCTCAGCCACAGGCGTCATATCGGCAAACTTCATGAGCGTTGGATGCTCTCCATTAATTTTCTTAGGCTTAATTTTTCTTATTCTTCTTGCAACTTGTGCTTCCTCTTGATTTTCATTTGATAAAGCTTCTGTATTTCTTGATGCGCTTCTGCTTCTTGCTTGTGTTTCATTTTCATCTGTTTCCATTTGGTTGTTTTCCTCTTTGTTGGTGTTAATTTCCTTTTGAATTTCTGTTCCTTCAATTAGTTTTATCTTCTTATTGTTTTCTTTGGCCCCCTGCCAGAATTCCCACAAATTGTAGGCTGTGTTGTTGAATTCAAGACTTGATAAAATAGTTCCCTGTAGATTAAGTAATTTTTCTTTATTCTTTTCATCTATAATATTTCCCAAATTATCAAGGGCATCTTCTTTTGACTGTATCAGTGGCTGGCCCTTGTTACCCAGCTTCCCTGTCACTATTTCTCTGATATTTCTTTCTATCTCAACAACCTTTTGAAGGTGTGTTTCTAATTTATTGATTAAGTTATAGATTGTTGACATATTGTTTGAATTCCATCAAAAAACTGGTTTTTATAGTACTATATTCAGCGCATACATATTTTTCATCATCATTAATAAATTAAAGACAATAAACGTAAAATATTGCATTAGAATATTGCAATTAGATGTCAACACTTGATATTTTGATATTATGTCCATAACTCAATGCATTTTGTTTAATAAAACCCATTGTGGACTTGGCCTTTTCCATTATAATTTAATGAAATGGATTGTGTTTATATTAGGGCCATTAACGCTTAGTACAAATATTGAAAATTAGTGCATTTTACAGCCTGTATATTTACCTATTGGTAATAATTCTATAAACTTTTCAGTCAGATTTTGTGAGGTAATAATAATGTAATGTTTTAATAGATTACTGTTTATTGTCATTAATTGGCTGTTTTTCTTTGCTGTGGCAATTGTGCATTTTCTGATATTTCTGCACTAGTATCTAATTGGTTGGCTTCACATCCTATTGCCTGTGCAATAGGATGTGAAGCCAACCAATTAGATACTAGTGCAGAAATATCAGAAAATGCACAATTGCCACAGCAAAGAAAAACAGCCAATTAATGACAATAAACAGTAATCTATTAAAACATTACATTATTATTACCTCACAAAATCTGACTGAAAAGTTTATAGAATTATTACCAATAGGTAAATATACAGGCTGTAAAATGCACTAATTTTCAATATTTGTACTAAGCGTTAATGGCCCTAATATAAACACAATCCATTTCATTAAATTATAATGGAAAAGGCCAAGTCCACAATGGGTTTTATTAAACAAAATGCATTGAGTTATGGACATAATATCAAAATATCAAGAGTTGGTGTCTAATTGCAATATTTTAATGATATATTTACGTTTATTGTCTTTAATTTATTAATGATGATGAAAAATATGTATGCTCATATTTTTAAGCTATTCATAAAATGGGTCATTATTTTAGGGATTAGGCCATTTTCTAATGCACATGCTGCTCAAGTCGCAGCATAACACAGTTCGATTTTGAAAAAGTAACTAATTACATATTTTATATTTAAAACATTAATAACTTAATGAAAAATTAATATTTTTTTACACTGTAAACTATCAAAATGAAGCTAAGAATCTTATCTTTCTATTGGTGGAAAGATTTTAATGTGTATAATATGCTCAGTATTAAAGCAAAAGTAAAAAAAAGAGTATAATCCAGATTTTATTATATGATTATACTTAATGATATAAAGTAGATCACTTCAAAGCTAATAAATACTCTTTTTTTAATATACAGCAGCTTTTTTTTATTTGATGAAATTAAAGATAATATTGAGAGCTTTATTTTCACATTTTATTTTATTTTATTTAAAAAGCTCAATTATTTAGGATTTTATGATAGTTTGAAGTTAGGGTGTTTTTATCACTGTTTAGATTGATTTTAAGGTTCAAGTGAGCTTTGAACCTCAAATTAAGCATTCTTTAAATGGAATTCTTTAATATTTTATTATTTTATTATTTTAAAAATATGCGGAAGAGTTACAATTAACTGAATACATCATTTTAATTGATTTGCATTGATTACAAAGAGGATATGATGTAATAATAATGCTTAGCTGCTTCACATGTATCACTTGTGCATGAAAACTGGGTATTTAATCAATTCTGAAAATATAAATTCAAGTTCAAACTATAATAAAAGCTATCACACCATTTCTTTCAGAATGATGTCATTTAGCTTGGTATATAATAGCTAGAGCACCACAAAGCTTCTAATCCAAAAGACCCCATTCAAAGGCCACATTCTGATCATAACTACTCCAACATTAAGGCACATTTCAGAGATCTGACCTAATTACAGATTCAAAATACTACCATGTCCTCACTTAAATTTACTTCTGCCATGCTACCCTTTTTTTCCTTGGGAGCTTCAACAAAAAGAGAGAGAATTGCAATGTTAAAAAAGGCATTCCTCTTTATTGCTGGTGATGATCTTGATAATTTCATCAAGCACTTCCTTACTCAAACTGAATTTGGGAAAGCTCAGTTCCTGCCAACTATCTGAATTCAAAAAGACAATGAGTTCATTGAAAACTTAAAGGATCTCATGAAATCTTCTCCCCAAAAACATCTCCCAGCCTTGCAATTTCTGGTTACTTCCAGTTACTCTTTAAAAGAGCTTAATGATATGGGTTTTAATATAACCAAAAGTGAGTTTGAATACTCAAGAAAAATAAATAAAAATAAAAATGTAAGTTTAAACAAAAAAGCCAAAAAAATAATAACTATTCAGTAAAAAAAGAAATAACTAAAAAAATAATTAAAAAATTGCTGGAAAATTCTTTTGAAACAAGCCAGTTTACAAAAAAAGTGCCTGAAAAAATTTATAAAGATATAGAAAAAGAGATGAGTAATTACTCAACTGAAATTAAATACTCTCTACTTAAAACAAAAAAAGAAACATATGAAAATATGAAAATAAAAAATGAAATTTTGGTTTCAATTTCTACTTACTATAAATTAATCTCTAAAAATATAATAAAAAGTAAAAAACAAACTGATATGTGCAATATTTGTAATTTAAAAAATTCACTAGAAAAAAAGAAGGAAGAATGTGAAAGTAAAAACTTGCCATTACCAGAATCTATAGACAATCACTTAAAGACTATTAATCAGCACCAAGACTTTTATGTTCATCAAAATTGTGAATATAAAAAAGATATTAATGAATTAGATGATGAGTCTTGTGTTGTAGTTATAGATTATAAAGAAAACTTAAAGGTTGGAGGTGGTCCAATTGAGACCAATAATTGTTTCTATTCAAAAAAACCAATCTCATTATTAGGGTTTGCATTAGTTTTTAAGAAAAACAATAAAATTAAATATGAATATCATGATTTTTTGTCTCAAATATTATCACATGATTCTTTATTTTCAGGTGAGTGTTTTATAAAAATTCTTAAATTAGATAGATTTAAAAAAATAAAAAATATAAAAGTATGAACTGATAATTGAAATCATTTTTGATCATATGAATTTTTATATTACTTATTTAAAGAGGCACCTAAAGATATTAAGGGTTCCATAAAATATAATTGTTTTGTGGAATATCATGGAAAAAGCATTGTTGATGGTCACTTTGGTGTAATATCAAAAACATTAAAAGATAAAGAAAATCATTTTTATATTAAGAATATAAATGATATTAAAAATATTTTTGAGCAAGAAGAAAAAAGAAAAGAGTTATATAAATCAGCGCTATCAGGCTCAAATATTTCCCAAAAGTCATTCTTTTATATTTATGAGAGAAAAGTTAGGCCTATAAGGAAAGAGCTCAAAGTTAAAAATCTGCACATTAATCTTTCATATTTGATGAAAAATGGGAAGTTGTATACTTCACCTTTAACATTTGAAAGTTTCTCAGAATATTCTGAGATAACTTATCATTTAAAATCACGTGATGATACCAGAGAAACAAAAATATCAGAAGATGCTAGTGGTGAACTAGGGCAAGTTCATGAAGTAGGGCAGCTTACTAGAGGGTGTATTTTAAATAGAGTTATCAGTCTTTCAAAAACAACAACATTTTTTTCTGAAACAAACTAAGAATATTTACGATGAGCCAAAGATAGCGTAATAGCATTTATAGCTTTGGGGCTGCTATTACTCTCCCATGCAACTCATCATAAATATTTTTGGTTTGTAGTTTGTAGTAGCACTTAAGATATTTTCAGTAATACTATAAGCTGCAATTTTCAATTCTAAAATTGATGATTTATTTTTTAAAAAAATCATCTAGGCCCAAGATCAATTAAAGTTTTGGAATTTGTTGATTGTATTTTAAGCTTTCTGAATAATTTGAATATGAATAAGGCAATTAAGTTATAAAAGAATAAATCTGGCGCCTAGGCATAACAAGAAAAATAATGACCCAAATGTACAACATTGTATTAATTATGGGAAATGTTGATAATGTAAAAAGAAAATATTATTAGTTATTAATTGAAAGAGAGATATCAATTTTAATAAGTTATCACAAAGAAAAGATTTATTTACTAATCAAAGGATGAGAAGGGAAGAGGCAGAATGGACATTGCCTTCATCTGCGCCTGTGAAAGGGGTGGCATCAGAGATAGTGGGGAGGGAATGGGTGGTGGCTTGGGAGTCAGGGTTGGAAGGCAGGGTTTGTTGACTGGGAAGGGGCAGCAAGAGCTGATTGCTTCAATTGCTCAAATTCTTCTTCTGTCACATATGCGGGCTTGAAAAAACAGATGAAGTGGCGTGAGGGGAGGCAGGGGTCCTTTCTGGACTATTCACTATCACTTGCATAGAAGATGATGAGATCAAATAAGTCCTGGACAGACACAGAAGGGAAAAGCTCATACCCCTTATCAATTTGGGTGCATAGCTTGTTGTAGGTGGAAGGCTTTAAGCGCCTGAGGGCAGAACCAAAATTGTAAAGATATACATCTGAAAGATGCCTGTTGGCATAGTTGATGGGGTAGGACCAGCAGGTATGCCCCGCAGCCCTGATTTCTTGGGTTGCCCATTCCCGCTGCTCCATCTCTGCACTTAATACAACTGTGTGCACGGTGTTTTGTGTGGCCCACTCCTCCAGCATGGCCTTGAGCTCCGTCTGGTAGGCATACCCATCTGCAGTGTTCAATATTGCCAAGTAATAATTAACACCCAATGGGAAAACTGCCAATAAAACCCCAACAAAACAATACAAGATTAGGCTGCGCTTGTTCACGTCAGATTGGATGCGCCTCTCTCCAAAGTCTTGGATACTGGCCAAGATCTTAGCATACAACAGGAATATTACGTCATTACGGGCCCTCATTGCCCGTCCTTTGATAAAATTAATAGTTGTTGAATTGTAGGGGTTGGTATCCACCAAAATGGGGCCACTGAGAACTTGATTGGACAAGATTCTAGCAGCAACCACAACTCCATGCATCCATGAATTCACCGTTCTTTTGTTGGTGAAGATGCCGTGGAGTCCCAACTGGAGACGTACCTGAACCAGGGGCATCCACAGGTCATGTTCCATAATGGCCATCATAAGAGGATGGGCTGTATCACCTTTGGTTGAGGTACAGGCACCAGTTGGGGTCTTTTTAGTGGGGGGGCACAGTTGGCGTGGGCTCTCAGGGTTGCAGCCACAGTTGACTTTAAAAAACCCATTGCGGCCACAATTTCCCCAAGGGACATAAGCTTTCCTTGCTTTTCAACCATTTTGAGAACAATCTCCAGAGTGATTAGTTTTCTTCTGCGTCTTGCAGGCTGATTGGCTGGGGGAGGGATATGTCCATCTTGTGAACTGGTCAATGCCATCTGATTGGCTGTTTTGGGGTCCTGGGCTCTCTGGGTGACCCCATGGCTAAAATAGCTGGTTTCAGATGCAATTGCTGATAAAGGACTTGGGTTAGCAGCTTCCTGTGCGTGATGGGCAAACAGGGCCATGCTTGAGGACGCAGGAGAAAGAACACACTCCTGTGTGGCACTTGCAGAGGGGCCTGCAGGTTGGGAGTGGCCATAGACAGAGGCTTCACCGTTAAGAGACCCAGTGTAGCCCTGCATAATTTTGTCAAGGCCAGGGAACAGCTTGTTGACTTGGTTGTTTTGAAAGAAGACATAATAAAAATTTTATTATAATTTTAAACTTGAGAAGAGGAATATATATTTTAGTCAATTTTATTGTTATATATGTAATTTTGTAGAATATTACAATCTAAATTTTAGCCAATCTAAAATGGAATAGGGTGATTTTTGAGAATGCCTATGATTCCTAAAAGAATTTGCACAAATCCACTCTAGATCCTTTAACATCCTTTTTGAGACACCCATAAATTATATTTATTTCAAATTCACCGCAATTATGATTTGAAACTTGGTTCTTGGATTTGACAATCCCGCAATTTCAGATTTGTTAATTTTCACATGATGTCTATGATTTGTTTGATATACAGGAAATCTCAAATTGTACATAAGAATCCTGCATTTATGATTCATGTATCCCACATTTTTTTGCTGAGTTTTGTCTTTTGTTAGTTGAGTTATCTGCTCAAGAGATTCAAAATTTGCCAATTTAAATAAACCAAAAAAAGTCAAATTAAATGGTTACTTTTATTAAATATTTTAATTATCACTCAGCTGAGTTGCCCGCAAAAGTGATTCAAAATTTGGACCAAGGATTTGACAATCCTGCATTTTTACGTTTAGGTTCTGAATTTACAGTAATAAACACATATATACTCATTTATTTTTTTAACTTATGTTGTATTTTTTTTAATTTTTGAGCATATGATACTGCCTTTCTTTTGGGCTAAATTTTGAACCTGCTTTAAATTTAAGCAAGTTTTATATGTAAAAAACATTATGAATTTGATGTTTCTGCTTGACTCTGGCATACCCGACAGTGAGAATTCAGCTTTTCCTGGCTGATTGACAGTGCCAAACTTGACACTTTACTATGTTTTGAATTTTCAACTCTCAATAAAAAAATTCCACATAATAATTTTTTTATTTTTTTTTGCTATTATAATCTACTACTTTTTCTGCTGCTCTCCATATAATTTTCATATTTCTTTTTGATTTTCAATTAAACTTTTACATTGATTTAACACTAAGATGTTATGCTGAACCTAACATCTTTGATGCTTCATCATAAATTCACTTATTTTCTATGTTTTAACCTTTATATCTATACTTTGAGTTTCTATTTTGCTTTGTTTTACCTCTGTGTTTTATATCTTTCATACTTCTATTATTTACAATGCTAAACTCTTCTTTAGACAAAATCAAACAAGAACAGCCAACAGTCCAAGTGCCAAGCCTCCAAGGGCTCCAAAGAAACTGCCTCTACTCCCAAGCGTGCCAAGAAGCCTGCAAAGGCAAAGTCTCCAACCCCATCTCCTCCCACTCCATCTCCTCCTACTTCTCCCCCCTCCACCCTCAGCTTCCACATCCCCTTCACCTTCCCCCAAAAATCCCTCCCCCAATAAATCTGATGATCTTACCAACTACTCCTTTTACCACTCAGAGGCTGACTCCAAGCCCACTAAGGAGCGGCATACCAAGAAAGTAAAGGCTGCCAAGGAGCCCACCTCTTCTTCTGGTAAGAAAAAGGAGGCATCCAAGCAGGCCTCAAAGAATCCTTCTCCTCCCCCTCCTGATGGCTCTTCTCCCCCTCCCTCATCTGATCCCCAAGATGAGCCGGAGGAGTACTCCAAGAAGTTCAAAGCTTCTGGTCATATGGCTTGGAATCCACTGGCCATCCACAATATCTGTAATGTGGACAGAGAGTTTAAAGTTCCCAAGCGCTTCCCCTGTTAATTCCCAATCATGTCCATAAAGGGCAGCCCTGGTTACATTGCTGATAACTACATCTTCAATTGCAACAACCAAAAGCAGCAGACTAAGATCAAGCACTTTGTCTGTGAGGATAAGACTTGCAGGGCCCAGATAAACACCAAGGGCTGGGAGCAAGTAACAACAGAGAAGGGGGAGCACACTTGTGAGCCCCCCAATCATCTAATCACTTGGATGTTAAAATGATACTGTTGTGTTTGGCTCCAGGGGACAACATCCTGGAGGACACAGCAGGAAATCTTTATAACAAAAGATTTGAGGTTTGAAGCTAGCCTTGGGTTAGCCTTAAGGGCAAAATTAAGGGCACATACCTTAATTTACTAGAAAACAAGACATAAAAGTCCTTTTGGCAGAAAGGACAGGAAAAGCTTGAAGATTATAAAAGCCAACACAAATGTGGATAAACTTGTCTTTATTAGGAGTAATGATTCTAATTTAAATAGTTGACAAGAGACAATGATCACTCAATAGGAAGACAGAGTGGCTGAGGGGGTCACGCTGGGATGAGGTCATACCAGGATCAACCACAGACAGGTACTCTAATCCAGAATGGGTGGATATTAAGCCAGACCCATTTACAGAAGGCAGGGAATTACCAAACTCAAAGGCAAAACTGGTCAAATCTTTGCAAATATCAATATTTGAAGGCCAAATCAAAATAGCATTAATTGCGCAATTTACTACAGGTACCTTGTTCAAGTAATACCCACATCCTCTCATCTCCAGGCTTCTGATCTGGCCATAAAGGCTTTGCAACATCTCAAACCCAACAATCTTAAGTTGGTGCCATCTCAAGAGCAGTTGGTTAAGTTCATCAGCAATAAGCGTATTGCCACCAATCCTCCTTCCCTTCAAGGCTTCAGACGTCCTCTCAGAGCTTACGCTCACCCATAAGCTCAAGCAGCTTCTGAGTGGGGAGCGCTTCCTGCTCCATGACAATGGACCTGCCGCCAAGGACCGCATAATCTGCTACTCAACTCCGCAGAACCTGATGGAGTTGAAAAGGGCGTCAATCTGGATAGTTGATGGTACCTTTGCCACTTGCTCCCAGATGTTCAAGTAGCTTTGGATGATCCATGCCCAGATTGACATCCGGGTGATTCCACTTGTGTTCTTTCTTCTTCCTAGGGCCACTGAGGCCATCTATACCCGCACTTTCTCCATACTCCGCCAAGCAATTGCCCTCCTTCCTCCTTCCAACAATGATGAATCCTAGAAGACTCCCCCTCACACCTGCGCCAACCCACCTGCCTCTAACAAGGACCAGGCCACCCTGGACTTGGGGGAAAAGGCGAGGCTAAGAGCTCTTGGGCCTTGCATGCTCATTATGGACTTTGAGCCTGCTCAGTTCAATGCATTTGAGCAGCTGTCTAGCAGGGAGATGCAGGGGTGCCACTTCCACTTCCTCCAAGCAGTTGCTTGTAACGTGCAGGCCCACGCTGAGCTTAGTAGGTTGAGCTGGAGGGATACTTAGGACACCTGCAGATTTGTGCTGGCACAATTCAGTGCCTTGGCTTTTTTAAAGCCAGAGCACACTGTGCAGGGGCTCAAGGTGCTCTCAAAGGATCCCTACATAGTGAAGCACCCAGAGTTCAAGCCTTTCCTTGAGTACTTCAAGCCCCAGTGGATTGGGAAGGTCGTCACACAGAGGTGAGGCAAGGCCCGCGCCAAGGCCAGCTGGACTGTGTACCGGACGGCCGTCAACGGGGAGCTGAAGACCACTTTGGCATTAGAGGCTTATCACAAGAATATTAAGGCCAACTCTGGGTTTAATCCAAAGTTCAATAAGTTTTTCTCCCTCCTGCAGCATGAGCAAGAGAAAACAATCTCTAAGCTCTGAGATCTCTTCAACCGTGTCCCCCCACCAAGCCAACCACCTGCTGTACCCTCTTCACCAAGGTCATCCAGAGTGCGGCTAAGCACAAATACAAGGCCTCTGAGCTTAAGCAGCAGCTTGAGCTTATTTCCACTGCCCTCCTGGAAGGGGCCAAAATGAAACGGGAAAAGAATTATGAGGAATAAACTTGCTTGCTTGCGCAGTTATATGATTTTTACTTTTAACTTTTTAACTTTAATTTTTAATTATAAGCTTTGATCATTTAGTTTTTAGTTTTAAGTTTTAAGTTTTTTAATTTAATTAAATATAAGTGATTGCTCTATGTATGCATGGTAAGTTTGAGATGAATATTTATAGTTGAAAGTAAGTGAAATATCTTAATTTTTGGTAATTTCCAAATAAAACATATGCTATTAACAGTTGTGCTTATATGAACTATATCAAATAAATATTAATATTTCTTCATATTTTGCAGAATTTTTATTTGTTGTGTTTGTGTTTATTTTTGTCTCATTGGAATTTTAATTTTTATGGTAATCAAAAATATTTTTATAATAAAGAGTGTAAATTACATAGTAAAATGAAAATTAATTGAGTATTTCTCATTATTTTTATTTATTTAGGGTACTGTTTTTATTAAATTTTTGAGTTTTCTGGGATCACTTTAGTATACCATAGCTGTAAGGCTTAATTTTTATATTAAAAGGTTTCAGTACTGTAAATTCAGAGCCTGAACGTAAAAATGCGGGATTGTCAAATCCTTGGTCCAAATTTCAAATCACTTTTGTGGGATAGCCTTTTTTTAATTAAATTGATTTTTTTGAGTATTTATTTGAATTTTTAAAAATTCAGGAACTCATAGACAATTTGCAAAGTTCAAGTCAAACTGCATTTATCCAATGGACAAAATGAATTAACTGGAATCAGATTTGAAGCGTTCAAATCCATCAACCATTTTCATTAAGTTTACTATGTGTTTTGGAATTGCAGGATTGTCAAATCCAAGAGCCAAATTTCAAATCACTTTTGGATGCCACTAGTAAACTCAAATAATAATTGCAGGAACTAAAATCCAAATTTAATGTACAGTAAGTAACTAGGACAAATCAACCCAAATCAAGAAGCTCCACTCTGGATAAAATCAAATGAAAAATCCAATCTCAACAGCCATGTTTAGACATGAAATTAAGTGAAATGAAAAATTGTCTAAACTGGAAATGATGTAATGTTCTGCATTTTAAATCATTAATATAGCAACCATAAAACCATATAATGATATATGAGCTACCCTCCTTCTTCCTTGAAACTTTTAAAAAATTTCAAGGAAGAAGGAGAGGGGGAAAGATAAACCATTAGTTTACTAACTGTGTATCCATGTATTGCTACTAAGGATACCTGATTACAGTAGATTTAAAAAAACACTAATAATAAAGTAATATATAATTCTACTTTATTATTAGTGTTTTTTTTAAATCTACTGTAATCAAGCATCTAAATTTTAACCATCCTAAATTGGAATAGGGTGATTTTTGAGAATGCCTATGATTCCTAAAAGAATCAGCACAAATTCACTCTAGATCCTTTAACATCATTTTAGAGACACCCATAAATTACATTTATTTTAAATTCACCGCAATTATGATTCAAAACTTGGTTCTTGGATTTGGTATCCTGCAATTTCAGATTCATTAATTTTTACATGATGTCTATGATTCAATTGAAATACAGGAAATCTCAAATTGTACATTAGAATCCTGCATTTCTGATTCATGTATCCCACATTTGTTTACTGAGTTTTGTCTTTTGTTAGCTGAGTTATCTGCTCAAGAAATCCAAAATTTGCCAATTTAAATAAACCAAAAAAAATCAAAATAAATGGTTGATTTTATTAAATATTTTATTTTTCACTCAGCTGAGTTGCCCGCAAAAGTGATTTGAAATTTGGACCAAGGATTTGACAACTCCGCATTTTTACGTTCCTGTTGTGTTCTGAGGCGCAGCACAGACACACAACGGGAAATCCTAACCTTAGGATTGGATTTGTACTAAGTCTTGGTTAGATGACAGGGAAGGCAATTGCGTTTACCTTGCAGCCCTGGATGAATAATCTCTACTAGGCTTGGCTAGAGAGAGGCGTGGAAGTACAGAAGACACAAAGACAAAAATGTGAATAGAACTTAATTTTATTGATGAATAAGGAAATGTAATATATAGTGGTTGAGAATACCACAAAACACTACCAGGACAGTAGGATCACTTGCCACAAGCATGAGTGGGGCAAGTGAGTTGCGCAGAGTCAGGAAACCAAACAAGCATATTTCCTGATGTAAAAACCAGTTCATTTTGAGAGTCAAAAGTGAAAGCAAGAGATTTGTCTTTGAAATGGCCCACCAAAGGCAAAATAAAAACATGGTGAATGCCGTTATTAACAACAGTTCAGGTTCTGAATTTACAGTACATCAAGATCCGTTAATTAAAAAAGCGTTGATTTCCAGTTGTCAATCAGGGCAAAAGCTGAATTCTCACTTTAATATAGTGTTGACTACCAGGGAGTTGAGTTTAAGGGAGTCAATCACCAGGGAGTTGAACTTACCACAGTTGCTGTCACTCAACACCCATCCACTCAACACTTTGATTTTGGGATTGGTACAGAGAGCTTCTTATCTTTGTAACCAACACTATGGTAAATAGTTCACTGCCAGCTCCTCACAGAATACCTTAATCACTAATAAACACCTTCCTACTCATTTATTTTTTTAACTTATGTTATATTTTTTTATTTTTTAGCATATGAAACTTCCTTGCTTTTGGGTTAACTTTTGAACCCGTTTTAAATTTAAGCAAGTTTTATATGTAAAAAATATAGTAAATTTGATTTTTCTGCTCAACTCTGGAATACTTGACAGTCAGAATTCAACTTTTTCCAACTGATCAACAGTGCCAAACTTGCCACTTCACTATGTTTTGAATTTCCAACTCCCAGTAAAAAATTCCACATAATATATATATATTTGAAATTATAATATACTACTTCTCTGCTACTCCCCATATAATTTTTATATAGTTTTTATTTTTATTTTAATTTTACATTGATTTAGCACTATGATGTTATGCTGAACCTAACATCCTTGATGCTTCATCAAAAATCACTTATTTTCTATGTTTTAACCTTTATATCTATACTTTGAGTTTCTATTTTGCTTCTATTTACTTTGGTATGTTTTTTCTTGATAAATAAAACTTTATTTGCATACTTTTCATTTAACTTTTGCTTTGCTTTACTTCTTTGTGTTTTATGTCTTTTATACTGTTTTATTTACAAAACTAACCTTTTCTTTAGCCAAGATTATCTAAATCTAACAAGCCTACCAAGCTCCAAGCCCCAAAGGGCTCAAAAGAAACTGCCTCCACCCCCAAGCGTGTCAAGAAGCCTGAAAAGGCAAAGTCTCCAACTCCATCTTCTCCCACTCCATCTCCTCCTACTCCATCTCCCCCTCCACCCTCATCTTCAACTTCCCCCAAGTCCTCAAATAAAAGTGATGACTCCCTCACTGATCACTCTTTTTATGAGTCAGAGGCCAACTCTGATCCCATCAAGGAGTGCCGTACCAAGAAGTCAAAGGCTGCCATGGAGCCCACCTCTTCTTCCAGTAAGAAAAATGAGGCATCCAAACAGGCCTCAAAGAACCCTTCCCCTCCCCCTCCCTCATCTGACCCCAAGATGAGCCTGAGGAGTACTCTAAGAAGTTTAAAGCTTCTGGACACATGGCTTGGGATCCACTGGCCATCCACAACATCTGCAATGTAGACAGAGAGTTCAAAGTCCCCAAGCGCTTCCCCTGTTACTTCCCAATCATGTCCGTAAAGGGCGGCCCTGATTATGTTGCAGATAATTACATTTTCAATTGTAATAATCAAAAACTGCAAACCAAAAGCAAGCACTTTTTCTGTGAGGATAAGACTTGTGGGGCCTGCCTGAACACCCTGGGCTGGGAGCAGGTTCCTGCTGAGAAAGGGGAGCACAAATGTGAGCTCCCAATCACCTGATCATAAGGATGCTGAAGTGGTATCTTGTTCAAGTAATCCCCACCTCTGCCAACCTCCGCGCTTCAGATCTGGCCATAAAGGCTTTGAAAAATCTCAAACCTAATAATCTCAAGTTGGTGCCTACACAGGAGCAACTGATTAAGTTCATCAGCAACAAGAGGATTGCTGCCAATCCCCCTCCCCCAAGACCTCTGACGTTCTCTCAGAGCTTACACTCACCCACAATCTCAAGCAGCTTCCAAGTGAGGAGCGCTTCCTTCTCCACAACAATGGGCCAGGCACCAAAGACCAGATTATCTGCTATGCAACTCAGAAAAACCTTCTGGAGTTGAAAAGGGCTTCAACATGGATAGTTGATGGTACCTTTGTCACTTGCCCCCAGATGTTCAAGCAGCTCTGGATGATCCATGCCCAGATTGACATCCGGGTGATTCCACTTGCTTTCTTCCTTCTCCCTGGGGCCACTGAGGCCATTTACACCCACACTTTCTCAATCCTTCTCCAAGCACTTTCTCTCTTTCCTCCTGACAACAACAACAATGCTAAGAAGACTCTCCCCACACCCATGCCAACCCTCCTGCCACTGACAAGGACCAGATCACCCTGGACTCAGAGGAAAAGGTAAGGCTCAGAGCTCTGGGGCCTCACATGGGCAACCGCCAGAATGAACTCATTCTGCAAGTCAACTTACTATATGTCAATAATTAGAATTAAAAATACTTTAATGTTGACCACATTGGAAAGTCAGAATTAAGTTTTCAATCATGCAGACTACTAAATGTTGACACTTTTTAATAAACAGAAACCTGTTTCCTGAACATTTTACTTAATAAAAATTAAGCTTTAAAATTCCCTTTAGGGTAATGTGACAACACAAATTCAAAAAAGTTCATAAAAAGTTATACATGACAATTAAAAAATTTCATAAAAATACACCTCAAAAATAATTCACTATGAAATTAGCTATCTTTACTATAAAATATTTTTTCCCACTTATGAAGATAAAAAAATCCAATATATAAAAAGGTACTAAAGAAAGATTTACATATTAAAGGAAAATATAATAATCAGAAACATTAATATAAAGTTTTCTTATATTGAAAACTAAAAAAACATATAATTTACTAGTAAGTAAAAATATAGGCCATGTAATACAGTCTAAGGCATCAAACTATCAATAGAAAATCAATGATTTTTATAAAAAAATAGTATCATTAATTATTAATGAGCTATTTAGAATAACTATTTATTTAAAAATATTATACTGAACATATAAAAAAACCATATACAAAATTAGGCAATGCTCAATAAATTGAATTAAAAGCTAGACTGTGATCAGCTGGTTGCCATTAAGAACTGTGGCAATCTTCTTAATGTATTCCCCAATCTCTGAAAGCTTATATTTGGCCTTGACAATGTCCTTAATCTTATCTTGATATTGTTTTTCTTTGGTGGTTCTCTTCTTCTTGGATGGGCGGTTCTCAATATCTCTGATGGATGCAGCAGTCTTCCCCTGTTAGACTTTGAGTTGCTCATAGAAGGTGTTGTATCTGGGCTTGATTCCAAAGGAGGACTTGATATGCTTATGTCAGCCCTCCAAAAATAAAGTAGTCTTAATCTCATCTTTAAGAACTGCCTGGTAGCAGTTCCAGTTGGCTTTGGCTCTGGGCTTGCTCCAACGCTTAGTGACCTTACACCAATCTACTTGGTTTGTAATATTCAATGAAAGGGTAGAAGGCATCCTCATGTTTCTTGGCATATGAATCCTGGCATAGGAGGTCAAAGGCTTGTCCAGTATGCTCTGGATTTACAAAGGCTAGTGCTACAAAGTGCTGAATTAAGAACTTGCACTTTCTTGATGTATCTAGACAGTGGAGCTTGCTGAGCTCAGGTAGACCCTTTAGTTGCCTGTTGACAGCCTGTCAATAATGCAAAAGACACCCCTGGACCTCTCTATCAAAGTTATTTATAAAAGTATTATACTGGGCAGTTTCATAGTCCATTATTATAGTTGAGGGGCCAAGTGCTTTATCATGAGCTTCTTGTTCTGCAGCAAGAGTGGCTTCATTCTTTTCATCATCATCTGGATTGGGTCTAGTGTTATGGCCAGGGGGACTCTTTTTATTACTGGGTAGGGCTTTGATGCCCTTCTGAAGGATTTTAAAGGCCCTTGTTTAGATCTCTTCTGTTGCCCCAGGAAGCAAAAGTAGGCAAATGGGAGCACCTTGCCTTCAATAAGGGAATGTACAACCCATAGTTGGTAAAAAAAGGCAGGGCATACTGCAAAGGTACCATCACATAACCAGGTCTCTGAATCTCTTAACTGCTCCAGGTTCTGTTGTGTAGCATAGCATATAATTCTTGACTCTGCTGTAGGCCCATCATCATGTAAAAGGAACACATCATCACCATTGAATATCTTTAACTCCTCTGTCAAGACTAACTCTCTTTGGACCATGGCAGATTTCTTATGGGGGAATAGATCACGGCGTTTGTCACATATGTACTTTACTAACTGTTTGCAGTCAGGGATGAGCTTCAGGTTCTCATTACTTAGGTGTGTGATGGCCTTAACTGCCAGATCAGAAGCCTTGACATCTTTGGAGACTGGGACCATTTGGTAGAGGTACCACTTTAGAAGCTTTTTGATAAGATTGATTGGAGCATTGCATGTGTGCTCTCTTTTTTCACTAGTGACTTTATTCCATCCTTCTGTGTTGATCTTGGCAGCGCAGCTTCTATCTTCACACACATAATACTTGCTTCTTCCTGCTCTCTTTTGATTGTTGCAATTAAAAACATAGCCATCACAGACTAAACTTGCACCTTCTTTGACAAACATTAGAGGGAAAAACCAAGAGAACTTCTTTGGGAGCTTAAACTCTCCTTTGACATTACATATATTGTGAACCTTTAGTGGATCCCATGGGCCAATTGGTGCTTGATGATAGTCAGACAGGTAATCATCAGGATCTTCTTTATAGATACTTGATGAGGAGGATGGAGGTGCAGATTCATTTGGCGGTGGAGGGGAATTATCTGGAGTTGGATTCTTGCGCTTCTTGGACTGGGATGAGCTTGATTCCTTGGGGCTTGATGCCTTTGAGCTTGATTCATCTGGGCTTGGCTGGGGTTCTGGACTGTGACAGATCCAGATAATTCATGCTTTCTTTTTCATTATACCAGTCTGACTCTTTTACGGTTTGACAGCAACCTCCAGAATTAACTCATATAGAATAGAACATCCTCCATGTCAACAATTTTAAAAATTGTTTTTGCTTTATCCTTTATAATCTCAATTAAAAGCTTAAAATAAAAATCAAACAATGCTTCTATTATCAGTGTCAATTACTTAATAAAGAAAAAAATAATCTTTAATATTGAAAATAAGAAAAATATTTTTGAGAATTGTTGACATGGAGGATGTTCCATTCTGTATGAGTTAATTATGGAGGTTGCTGGTTTGACAGGGAATCCTTTATGTAAGCTTCAATGAGCTTGGATTCTGGGCAAGCAATCTTGGCGTTAAACTTGTTGCCATCTGGTGATCACTTCCACGTTTTTTTCTTCCCATAATCTTAGTTGCAGATCATCTCTTTCATTTTATGGTAGTCTTTTTTCAGTTAAAAGCCAAAAACACAAAGCATAAAAAGATTGAGGGGAAAGCAACAATTGTCACACATAAGTATCATTTTTTATTAATTATTATCATGTTTCCATTATATACCAATTGGGGTACATTTGGCTAAAAAACCCTCTGGTTCTGGAATCACACCTGGATTCCCATCATATTGTTTATGACATAACAGTGTTATTCAATCCAGATCTTTACCAAAAAAGCTCTTAATACTCTTAACCTATAAAAACGTGCCCTAATACATTCCATAATCACCTGATTCCTTCTGTGGAAATGTATTGATTTGGCATGGAACTTCCTAAGCTTCTGGCGCCAAATCCTGGTGGAATCTACGTATTACCAGATCCAGATCTTCACCTAAAAGATCTTCACACTTCTCAACCTATGAGAAGGTGCCTAAATCATTCCAGAATCACCTGATTCCTTACAATGGAATGTCTTATTTTGACTTGAAGCCTTCCAAGCTTCTGGTGCCAAAACCCTGTGGAATCATGTATTTCAGATCCAAGCTATTGGTGTTCCAACTGGGAACCAGCTGATCTATTATAAATACCCAAGTATCCTTGCCTGTATTCAGATGTTTTCCTTCTGTTAATTGAACCTATCAATTAACTTAATTAACCTTTGCAGTTAATTAATTCACGCCAAAGATCACATGTCATTGTGACTTAATCAGACTAATTACACACTGTATAATCACTATTATTAACACTTATATGCCGTATAACTGCCTATTATACGCCGTACAATTACTAGTCCACATAGTAATAACCATACATTATACAACAGATAGCCTTTGATTTGATACTGGATTGAGTCAGCTTATATACGGCATATAATCACTAACTTGAACCACCATCTTAACAACTCAACTTGGTGTACTTGTTAAACGGCCCTACAATGGGCAAGCAGTGGGATGTTGCTCCCAATTGCTAAAGCATGGAGAGCAATGGCTTTTTAACCTGGCAACACCATAGACTGGGTTAACCAAGGTTTCACGCCAAAGGATGCCAGAGGATGGGCATTTAGTGGTATCAAACTGGAAGATGCCAGGAAACTCTGTTAAGGAAGATGGAACCCAGACAAAGTACAAATCTGGGGACCTTTCACCAGCTGGACCCCTGAGGATGCCATAAGCTGGAAAACATAAGGCTACACAAGCAAAGAAATGAAGTACTGGCTGAGTGTAGACCTGACCATGAAAAACGCAAAAGCATGGCAGGCCATAGGGGTGACAACCCTACTCCACAAGACACTTGATAAAAAGAAAATATCACTAGCCAAATGGGGGCTGTGGCAACACACAACATCTCTCGCAGAAGCGGCTAAGTAGATCAAAATTGGGTTTAACCCAGCCAAAGATGAGCTATGGATAGACAACAAGATATCCCCTGGGAACGCAGCAGTCCTGGATGGAAAGATGTCGCCAGCTGACGCAGGTTTATGGCTAAAGGAAGGTATCAAGGCAAGCCCGGTACTTCAGTGGAAAGCACTCCTACCAAAGGCGCAATCAGCAGGTGAATTCTAGAGATAAGGTGTGACAGATCCAGGTCCAACCAGTCCATCCTACCATTATCCTGCCCTTGACTCTTATTGCCATTACCTTTCTGTGACAAAGCTTCAAGGAGCTTTGTCTCCAGGGAGGCAATTTTATGGGACAACACTTTGTTATCATCCCGCCAACGGGCCATGATCTTGACGCTTTTTTCCTCCCTTGCCCTTAAAGCCTCAATTTCACAATTTGCCTTTGCTTTCACTTGTTGTAAGATTTTGTCCCATCCTACTAACAGGCTCCAGGAATCCCACACATAGATTTGGTTTCCTTGGGCGGGAGTCCCTTCTTTTGCAAAGTAATTGGAGTATAGCTCTTCAAACGCAGCATTTACTTCCACTAAGGACTCCTCAGGCACAGTCTTGGTGACCTCCAAGCTTGCCCAGGCTTTCTCCAACAAACTTGTAGGAACCTCTTTCCTAGCAGCAGCAGTTTCCACTCAAAGTACTCCAAATTTGGCCCTTTCAAAATTTAACAAAGAAGACATAATAATTGAAAAGGTAGTTGAGGGGAAAGCGTCAAAATTGACAATATATCTTTATTAAAGTTTAGCTGTTTTTGCTTATATACCATTTGGGGCATATTTGGCTGAAAACCCCTCCGGTTCCTGAATCAACCTATGATTCATCTCACGTGGTCTATGACATTTGAGTCATCCAGACCTAGACCTTTACCTAAAAGATCACCAATATTTCTCAACCTATGAGAATCAACCTACAATAGGAAGAAGTCACCTGAATCCATTCATCCCAATGTACTAACTCAGCATAGAGCTTCCCTAGCTCCCGGCACCAAAACCCTGTGGATTAAACATCCCAAAACTCAGCTATTGATGTTCCAACTAGGAACCAGCTGATCAAACCTAAATCCTTAGGCATCCTTGCCTTTATTTAGTTATCTTTGCATTTAATAGTTTTTTGCCTTAAAACCCATTAAAATGCTTTAAAACTTGAACCAGGCGCCACCGCAGCGTCCAGCAATTTCCCCAGGCAGCACTTCTAACCCAAAATTTGGGGGTTTGCTTATGGTTAACCTTAACCAAACTTCTTGACACAGTTAAGGCAATTTAACCAATATAATTAAATCCTCATTAATTATATTCCCATGTATTTATTAATTAATCTTCCCGATTAATTAAACCGTTTTTGAGACACCCAGTCTCCCCAATTGACTCAGCCAATCTTGCCTTCTGTTCTTTTATTGAACCTAGATATCCAGTTTTCAGGAATCTTTACCTTAAGACTTCTAATCCAACCTATCTACATGCAATAATCAGAAAAACAGGGATAACTTTATATTTCAGAGCATTTATTTGGCTAAATACTCAATAGTGACTGTCGTACAGTCACAGAAGGATTCACACCAGAGGAGGCAGCTGAATGGTTTGACATTGGCGCAGTTGCATTGGAAGCATCAATTTTCAAACAGGGTGGATGGAACCCAATTACAGTGACTAACTGGCTACATATGAACAAGATTAAATATGGTGAGATAAATAAATACATACATGCCACGGTAAGTCCGGCACAAGCTATGGAATGGAAAGAGGAATCCTTTTCTGCTACAGATGCAAAACAGTGGGTGTGGATACAGATCCAGATTGATCTGGCTATCAAACTCAGAGAATTGAAGATCCACCCTTCTAGCATAGCCGAGTTCCTTAACAATGAGTATTCACTAGATGAGGCAGTAGAACTCTCCATTAAGAAGATTCCAATCAAGAAGGCCCCTCCACCCCGACGTGCAAACAAGGCAAACAACATGTTGTATAGCAAAAGGGTCAAACGTGGCCTGAAAACGGAGCTAAACAAGGAAGGTTTTCCCGTTTGAGGAGTTCATAAGAGAACACACAGCCCAAGGAAACCCATACAAAAACTGCCCAAAATCAAATATCAAAAACACAATAAGAATCTATATGAACAACCTGACAAAAGGCTCCATCAGACAATGTAAAGATGTAATTCACAAAACGCTGGACAAAAACTTTCCGGACCAACAACTGGGCAATCTATGGGCAGCAGAAGGATACCTAGATATAGGGTTTGAAACTGCCGAGATGCGAGACAAAGCCCTTGTCCTGGAGATATACCACAACAACAACCCACTGCGGGTGGAAACAACCAAATACACGAAACAAAGAGCCAAATGGGTAACGTTTACTAACCTGCCAACACAGAAAACCAATGGGTCCAAGAAGCCATAGTAGCAGGACTGGCCTATTACGGAGATATCCTGGAAACTATGGTGGAGGGATCTGACAAAGCCAAGTGCATGAGACCTAAAACTATCCATGTGCTATTGGATATGGCCCCGATTGTAAAAAGCAGAGGAAAACAGATTCCTCGCTTTATAAAACTCCTGGGCTGCCACAACACAGTAACTTACGTAGAACCAGAGGGAGAAAGACCTTTATGCAGGTTTTGCTTCCAAATGAGACACACAGTGTACCACTGTGCGCATAGAAAAGGGGCTCACGCCAACAAAATTGACCAGGATGAGGAAGCGGGCGTAACTCGAGTAAACAAGAAGTTGTTCTTACGCCCAAAACCCAAATGGTGGCTTACCACTGAGGTAACGGAAATTATTGATATGAAGGCCATCCAGCAATCTATTAGGGAAAGACACGCAGCAGATTGGGCGAGAATGGATGAGCTAACAAACAGAGGGGAATGCGAGGATCACGACAATCCATCGGTCCCTCCCAGTGGTAGTCCAAATAGACGTGGAACCACCTTGAGCAAACGCATTATTCACCCCAACGCTGCAGAGTGGCAAGCCGCGAACACACAGCCAAACCCCAAACCCCCCAAGAAGAAGCCCGCGACCACCACACCAAACCTACGACAACGCCCCATCCAAACCCACTATATCTGAACCCCACCTTAAGAAAACCCACAAGAAGAAAGGGAATCCCATCTCTATCCCAGGGGAGGCCCCAGGGATGCACACGGACTCCCCTGCAACCCAGTTCTCAGCATTCAAAAAGAAATATAACCCACCCGCCCCAGTTAATCAAACACCTATATCAGCTGAAGGAATAAACAAAAGCTTCTGGAATCCAACTAATCATAATCCTCATACCCGTGGGTCGGGCAGCAGTTTATAATGATTATTGGCATAACAAACGCGTGCGGCATGGGCAACTGGGCCACACACGCAAGGAAACTTCACCACTACAAGAAACAGCAATATGTTGACATTCTTGTAGTGACTGAAGTGCAAGGATTCAACACAAAGGATTTTCACCCATTAGACCCGGACCCGTTAGCACACCCATGGTCACGTCAAGCAAACCTGCAATCATTTTGGGGCAAGCACATGGCCATAATAGCCCTGAAGAAATATATAAACATAGAACTAATAGAAAGCCTGATTGATGACAGAATTGTGATCGCTAAGGCCACAGACACCCGTAACAAAACAACGCTAAGAGTAGTGGGAGTTTACATATCACCCCAATACAACAAAAGCAAACTCCATTGGGAAGCACTTGATCAGGTAATCATTACTGATAATACAATAGTCGCCGGAGATTTCAATGCCTGGACGGATAAATTAAGGGACACCTTCCCAATCCGTGATAAGACCCACCCAAAAGCCCAGACAATGCTCAACTATATGGCGAGCAAAGGACTGGTGTTTACCCTAGACAAGGAAAAAAGGCCCTGGATCCCCAACCAGATGGGAATACGACAAACATGGTCTACCCTCCAAAGGTAGTAGACTAGACTACATTCTTATATCTGGAGCACTGATCAACCAAGCGTCACAATCACAAGTGATCACAACGTCGGTAAGCGACCACATGATGATGATAGTAAGTATCCAAGAACAAGTAAAGAAACCAAAACAATGGTCAATTTGTCCCTCTACACTCAGAAACAAAGATTGGATTAAAGAGACAGAAAATAATATAAAAGAATTGAAGGTATCTCAACTTTATATAAAAGATCCCCCAGTAAAGAAATGGGCAAAGATTAAAGATCTAATAAAAAAGACAACAAGAATTTGAAAGAACACAAAAAAGAAAACAAAACATAGAAAGAAAAAAGTGGAAAATAAATTCTCATATTTAAATAAAATAAAAAGAAAAGACAGGAAGCCACAAGAATGGTTTGCCAAATTCCAAAAAGCAACCAAAGAACTCCAGAAGATCCAAAGGAAGGAGGAAGGAATGACCCGCCAAAATGCTACGTATAAATTCCAATGCATGCTTAGCACATCATCCAAGTTGGGCCTGGCTGACCTCAAGTTTGCAAAGCTGAGATCCCCAATCCTGGCACTGAAAGATGAAACAGGTAGTAGCACATGCGACCCTGAAAGGATGAGATATCTAGCCAAAAACTTCTACACAACTCTATTCAAGAAAACCACGACGGATTGCAGAGCTAGCCAAGAACTGATTGCCATGGCAAGTCCAAAACTAATAAAATGCAGTAACAACCAAGCGAACGCCCTGGTAGGAAGAATAACTAGAGGAGAAGTCCTGAGGGCCCTAAAAGAAGCCCCAAAAGGTAAGCAGCTGGCTCGGACTCTATCACAGTAGACGTATATAGAGCTCTAAAAAACAAGATCTGTGACGACCTACACAAACTATTCAACTACTGCCTGGAGGAAGAAACCCAACTTCCAGAAGGAAGCATGGTTAACATCTGCCTCATTTTTAAAAAGGGAGATCCACAATCACTTAAAAACTGGCGCCCAATCAGCCTGTCAAACGCAGACTACAAGCTTATAACTCAAATTCTATCAGACAGATTGATGAAACTGGCACCAACAGTCATCCACGGATCCCAAAAAGGATTCATTAAAAACAGATCAATATGGGAGAACATTGAGACGGTGCATAACATTCTCCAGAGCTCCATGGTAAAACCAAACAGCTTAATGATGTTTTTAGACATGGAGAAAGCCTACAACCAGGTAGACTGGATATACCTCAAAGAAGCACTAAGGGCGGTAGGGATACCAGAAAGGTTTATTTGATGGATCTCCACCTTATACAAAGTCCTCAGCGCAAAACTCATCATTAACAGGGCTCTCACTGATGAAATAAAAGTAGAACAGGGACTTTGCCAGGGTGACCCGATGTCACCGATCCTATTCAACTTTGCATCCAATATCCTGTTAGCATCAGCTGAAGCTAGACTCCAAGGAATTTGCCACACTGGACAATGGCCACTAAAAGCCATGGCCTTTGCAGACAATACAGTATTTGGCCTATCCTGCATCCGTGACACCACCATCTTTGCCCAACTCATGGACCTATATGAGAGGGCATCTAATGCAAAGGTAAACGTGAACAAAACCATTGTGGTGAAGATTGGACCTACCGGATACCCGCCACCCCCAACTATGTAATAAGTGACAAAGCACTAGTGTTTAGACATCTAGGCATCCTATTCAACAGTAAAAGACTGGCTCTCCAGGAAATGGAATCTAAACTGATAACAGAACTTGTTGACCGCATGGGGAAATGGAAATACAAACTTCTCAACCTAGAAATCAAGATCCAAGCCCTAAACATTTTCATATACTCTAAATTATGGTATACAGCACATATAATACCATTCTTGAAATCCTTTGAAAAGAAAACTAAAAGCCTTACCCGCACTTTTGTATGGGGGAAAGTGTCAGCGGATCCAATCCAATTAGATTACCTCCAACGTCCCAAAACGGCTGGGGGCCTTGGGCTTCTCCCAGTTCCTGAGAAAGCTAAACAAATCTGGTCCAAAGGCTTTCTTCAAGCCATAGAAGCCTACAAACGGAGCCCAGCTCTGGGGCGCGCCACAAGTTGGATGGCAGACAGGGACGTAGCCCACATCACAACCAACTCCATAAGGGAATGGCTATAAGAACATCCAGGGAACCAAGCAAGGGGAAGAACCAGGTACTGGAAGGAAGTATGGAGAGCCATCAGAACAGGGCATTGGACTGTGGTCAAGAGAGAACTCACAAATGACAACCTGGCCACACTAATGGACCTGAAGGAGAAGTTAGATAAAGAGACAGATAACCTGAAATGAAGAGAAATCATACAGAAGATGGAAGCCTTCAAATATCCAACTACGTGGAAGGGCCCCATCACAGATTTGTCTAACTTTGAAAAAAAGAAAGATAAAACTGCAAGAGGAAAGACCAAAACTCATTAGAGACTGGTCAAAGGAAGGAGCAGACATCCCCATAGCTCTCAAAGAGCTCCTTACGGGATTGAATTCTAAACTAGTCCAATCAAATCAAAGAACCACAACGTGGAGAGTCTTCAACTGGGCTTACAGAACAGATACACACAGTGGTAAAAATTATCCATACAAGGGCTATCAAATATGTAATGCCAAGACTGCAAGTGTAGCACATAGATACTTCACCTGTCCCAACTCAAAGAAAATATGGGAACTGATCTACAAAAGCTTAGGAATACAAGGTAAAATCTGGAGCTATCCAGGGAAGGACATCCTATTCCATAAGTCACTAGACAAAGCCCCCATCCAAATAAGAGCAATACTGTACCATGTAGCAATATGGCAGATTCACATCAGCTGCAAAAATATGGTCATCAACAACAAACCCAGCATACCTTAATTAGCTGTACTGGGCTTCCAAAAACTGGTAGAATCATCTCTGGAACACATACCAAAATATGACAAGCTTATCCTGGGTGGTAACTGACATACTAAAATTCTCCAAAAATCCACCGGCCTTGTCTTTAATGACTTTAAGACTGGTCAACTGGCTTTTGCCTGGTCACTAGTGACTCACAATCCTTACCAAGGATGAGTCAATTTTTAATGGGCGCTCCCTGAAGGATACCCCCCACATATACCCCCTAATAAAGAAATTTTTTGGTTTAAAAAAAAACTGGCGTACTCGTTAAGCTCAACATGAACTCATTTAGTTAGCAATAAGTTTAAGGTTCAAATCCCTATCAGGGTTTTCCTTCTTTTTTACCCTAGGTATAAGCAACCTCCATGGTTAATTAGTCGGTTTGAGACACCTAGTCTCATAATTTGAATTGTTCAGATTATTCATTTTGGCCCTCAATTAGTACAGCCTAATTGATTCCTGGGTAATTCATTACTACACTGGAAAGTCTCTCCAAGGCCAATCCTATTGTTTTGAATTTCAACCTATGAAATTCATCACAATTCAACCTCTTTGTGAAACCACAGCCCAATGTGACTGTAGTACAGTCACATGGACTCTTAGGTATCTTCTTTCTTCCTTGCTTGTTTAGTGGAACTTCATCTCCTTCTGATTGGTACCAGCTTAGAGAAGAGAAGGGGTCAGGGGAGGGCTCTGTTGTGAATTGGGCCCTGTGGACGTATTTGGGGTTAACATCTATAGTCACTTGTGGGTAGAGTATAGCAGCAGGCTTAAACACCAATTAATACAGGTCCAATGACTCTGTAGTCTTTACTTTTTAATAATAGGTAACAACTTAGTTGAGCAAAGGCAAGATTTAATATGTGAAAGTATGTTTTTTTATTTGGAAAGAAGGGAAGCTTATATACCATTCTGGTTGCACAATGGATGCAGAAGTGTTATTAACACCTGCACCATTGTCAGGAACATTACAGGATCTTCTGATATCCATCAGGCTCTTGCATCTGTATTCTTTCTATCTTAGGATGATCCAAATAATCCGACAGAGAAGAGTGGGTGCGCATTACCCCAGAGTGGCTGCAGCTTGCAGCTGCCCATTAGGGAAGCTGCTGGTAATTCCTGAACCCAATCCAACCTGGATGTAATAGTGCGGCCATCTTATTGTAACGT
>QTSX02002368.1:0-122887 GCA_014839935.2 Entomophthora muscae
TGTTTGAAATACAGGAAATCTCAAATTGTACATTAGAATCCTACATTTCTGATTCATGTATCCTGCATTTGTTTTCTGAGTTTTGTCTTTTGTTAGTTGAGTTATCTGCTCAAGAGATTTGAAATTTACCAATTTAAATAAACCAAAAAAAATCAAAATAAATGGTTAATTTTATTAAATATTTTATTTTTCACTTAGCTGAGTTGCCCGCAAAAGTGATTCAAAATTTGGACCAAGTATTTGACAATCCTGCAATTTTACGTTCAGGTTCTGAATTTACAGTAGGCATCACTCTTCCCCACCCCAATAAACCCCATGTTGCCAAACATTTTCTATTTATATTATCATTATTTTGAATTTCAATTGTTAATGTTCTCTTTGTTTATAGTTGGTTTTATTCTTTATGTTCAGCTTATTTCTATAAAATCATATATTTACTATGCCATGTATCTAGATCCAGAACATAGTTATTTTTAGTACCCAAACACAGCCCCTTGTGAAAAAATTAACAACACTTTGCTGATCAGCTAAATTTGAATTAGAGAATTATAGGTTAAATGTTTTTAGATAAAGTTGTTACTGATCCAAATTCAAAACCTTAATGATAAACTTTAAGCCAATCAAGAGCCAAGGGGTAAGGTGATTGTTGTGACATAAAGGGTCATTCAATAATTCTTTGATGCATGTGCGCTAATTAATATTATTGGCTGGATCTTTTGCTATTGTGTACCATTGTTGCTGTGGCGGGTTATTGATGGACTAGTGCTAATCCAGCAGCTGATTGGGCACTAGTCCACCAATAACTTGCCACAGCAACAATGGCATACAATAGCAAAAGATCTAGCCAATCATATTAATTAGCACTTTCAGGGACCCACTTCACAGGGATCAGGTCTCTGTACTTCATCCAGTATTCCATATTGATTTCAGGCAAGGTGGCCATTTTCATCATCCCAGCAGTAGTGCTTGCATTCTTCATAGCAGAAATCACAACCAAGAGGACAAAGTCAGTGTTATAGGAGATCCAAAAGAGAGTCATACATAGTAGCAAATCTAATGCTCCCAAGCCACCACCAATATTAGTAGTAAGCATTCTAGGCACTAGCTAGGTTTCCTATTTCAAACTATTGTAGCACACAGTAATCTGGGAATTGGGAACAGGATAAAGGTTTTATTAAACAAACAAGAATTAAGGAAGGGAATTATTCACTTAAATAACCATAAGGAATAACATCAGGAGATCTCAATCACATCTATTACTTATCAGGAGCAAGGAGTTGAGCTCAGTTGATCACAAGCGTGAAACATTGCAGTTGTGACCGTACTACAGTCACTGCTGAGCGTTTAGTCAAATAAATGCTCCAAAATATAAAGATGTTATGTTGTTGCTGTTTATTACATATAGATAGGTTTGTTTGGAATTCTTGAGGGAAAGGTTCCTAGAAACTGGATATATATGTTTAATAAAAGAACAGAATATGGATGTTTAGTTAGGTTAGGCTAACTAAAAGAATTAAGGCAAGATTGGCTGAATCAATATTGGAGACTAGGCGTCTCAAATGGGTTAGTTAATCAGTAAGATTAATTAATAAATACAGGATATAATTAAAGAGGATTTAATTATATTAAAATGGCCTTGACTTTTTCAAGAAGTTTGGTTAAGGTTAACCATGGGAAAACCCCCAGAATTTGGGTTAAAAGCGCCGTGTTGGCAAATTTATTGGGTTAAAGGCGCCACCACGCTGCCTAATGAATTCAAGATGTGCTGCCATCAAATTTTCTCAGGCGCTGGGGCGCCGCCTGGGAAAATTGCTAGGCGCTGCAGTGGCGCCTGGTTCAAGTTTCAAAACAGTTTAATGGGTTTTAAAGGCAAAAACCATTAAATGCAAAAATAACTAAATAAAGGCAAGGATGCCTAGGAATTCAGGTTTGATCAGCTGGTTCCCAGTTGGAACACTGATAGCTGAGTTTAGGATGTGCAATCCACAGGGTTTTGGCGCTGGGAGCCAGGGAAAATCCATGCCAAATTGGTACATTGGGTTGAATGGAGTCAGGTGACTTCTGCCCATTGTAGGTCAATTCTCATAGGTTGAGAATTGTTGGTGATCTTTCAGGTAAAGATCTATGTTGGATGACTTGACTGTCATAGGCCACGTGACGCAAATCATTGGTTGATTCAGGAACCAGATGGGGTTTCAGCTGTGTATGCCCTGAATGGTATATAAGCAAAAACAGTTAAACATTAATTAAATATATATATTCATTGTCAGTTTTGACGCTTTCCCCTCACCTATTTTTCAATTGTTATGCCTTCTTTGTTAAAATTTGAGAGAGCCAAGTTTGGGGTCCTTTGTGTGGAAACCGCTGCTGCAAGAAAGGAGGTTCCTGTAAATTCACTGCCACCTCTGGCTTTGGATTGCGTGATCTTCCCTTGTTGTACCAAGAAAGGCTCTAAAACGCCTGCCAAACCCCTCCATTCTTTAAAGGATTTAGTGCACATGGTTGATGAGAGGTTTGTGCTAGCCTACCCCGCGGATCCTTTGCCTTTGGTTGCTCCTTCCTGGGAAGAAACACTGGTTAATTTATACTACTTATTAGCCTGGTGTTGCCCACTTCTAAAAACCATTAGAGCTAGCCAATCAGAGGTCGCCACATTGACGTTTGACAACTCAAGTGAATTCTAAATGTCTAGTACCTCTTCCAGCCAATCAGATTCAACCGCAGAAATTAGAATGAAACCCTCCAGTCTCCCTAGTCCTATCCAGCAAAGTTTTTCTTCTAGCCAATTGGATCCAGAGCCAGATGTTATGTGATTCACTTTTAATTGCAACCCATTCCTTTTAATGCAGCCAGGGGGCTTCCAGTCCCCTGCTTGTCTATTTTCCAAATTTATAAAGTTTTGGTTTCTGTTACATTTGATTTTTAATTTTTGCAGCTTTTATTGGATCTCAGTTTGGGCTCCCATCAATCTAGAAATTTTAAAAGTGTTAGTTGTTATCATAACCCTTACCATATGCCACCCTGCTTCAAAACCAGTCCATCTTCCAGGACTCCTAAAAAGAACCTCAGTGTATAGCTGTTTGTGTTTTTGCTTTTGTTTTAAAAGTTTACGCTCAAACTTGAGTTTGTTAGTAATTTTCAATATAAAATCTTACTTTTACTTTGAATTTTTCTATATATTCTTTAATTTTGAACCCGTTCTTGTTTCCAATCAACTGCAAGGCACCCAGGTGCATTGCCAAGCCCTCCAAAGTGCCCCTATTACTTTCTGTCTGCTCTCTTGTTTGTGGGTCCTCCCCAAAGCAAAATTTGTATTGTTTTAATTACAAACAAAAGTACTTTCCTTACCCAAATTTTGAGGAGAACTCAGACATGCTACTCACTGTTGTTAAATTTGTGGTATTTTCCTTGGCTCCATTTTTGCTGCTCCTATTGTCTACCTTCCCGGACTTGTGGGGGAAAATCTCCTGTTCTGCCTGGCTTATGGGAGAAGATCCCTCCAGTCTCTGGGATCTTCCCAGTGGTCTCCTCTTCTCTGGAGAGGCTGTGGTTAAGAGCTTGACATGCAAAGACTTGGATCTGGGTATCATGGATCCCACCCCATCTGCTTCTGAGATGGACAGGCCTCCCATGCCTTCCCCTCCCAGTTTGGCCAAGAGCAATTCTGTGCCACTCAGGATCTCTGAGGTGTTCCCTCCCACTCCCACCCACACTCCTTGGTTGCTCACTGGACTGGTGTTGATGGGTTTGAACACTTATTTTCCCCAAATGTCTCCTGTGTCCTCCCTGTGGTCCCCTCTTTAAACGGCTGTCCCAGTTCTTCACAGGGTGGCATCCTGGTGGTTTGTTTCACTGGGATGGGAGCCAAACTTATTTAGTTTAGCCCCCCTCTCTCACAGTATTGACCCATGCAGTAAAAAGAGACAAACCAAAGAAATCATTGCACCAAATGAAGGATTAATCACTGCGCCTAATGTAGATACCAATCTGGCAACTATTAGCTTCATGAACTTGAAGTCTATGCCAGCAACCAATCAAGAGCAAACCCAGGAAAGAGGCACGGGCCTGCAACCCAGTCCCATGGCCTCAACACTAGAGTAAGACAATCAAGCAGCCAAATCAAGATTCTTGACCAATGGAAGAACTCCCGGGCTGGGTGCCATTTTACCGCCTTTGGACCCAAGCACCCAGTTCCCCCGACCCTGGCCTTCCCAATGCCTTGATGGACCCCCATGGAAAATATTAAGTTTGGAGGGGGGTACTATATAGACCCAAGGACCCTGCGCTCCAAAATTATTGCCATTTTTGAATAAAAGTTATGTTAATTTGGCTCATACAGCTATTGCCTTATTTTTTATTTGCTGTCTACCAATTCAGTTCAAGATCTCCTGGCCCGCCTGCCCCTCTGCCCGCTGTTTTACGTCCTCCTGGTGTACCCTTTGGACCTGTTCATTTTACTGACTACCCTCTGAAGTCTGAATACAAGGTATACACCCTGGAAAAGATACTTGAACTTGATCCCCTGGTCCGCATACAATCTGCTATTAGATACAACTGACAAGGCCCGTAGATATTTTCAACACCCAAGTTGTTCAGAGGAAAATTCAATTATCTCCCTGCTTACAACCTGTCCATGGAGATGCCTGTGACACTAAAACCCATGCCTGCTTCCGCACCCAACCTCCCAACCAACCATTCTGGCAAGCTGTTCGGGATTGTGTTCATCACCCTCACAGGGGTGATTGACACTATAATCCCAGCCGCCGGCCCGTGGTCTTGGGTGGAGAAGTCTGCCTCATACCTTTTAAAGTTAGCTCCCCTCTTGTGGTGAGCATTGCCCACAAAAAACCCAGCCTGAGTTACCCCTGAAAACAACGGGCCAGCTGCCCAAGTCTGGATCCCTGACAGTGTTGACTCATTTTGCCCATTAATGCCAATAAACCCTGTTAACAGAGTGTATATTTTTACCTGAAAGTTGAATTTTGCTTAAATCTGAAATCATTTTGTTTAAATCTGAAGTATTTTTGGTTTTCACTATAGATTTTAAAACTACTGTACTTGCCAATAATGTTTGCAATAACCAGATTACTAGATTCTGCATTCTCACCTTTGCAATCTCCTGGGAATCTTCCTCCTCCTGACAAAATGATTCCCAAAATCCACAAAATTGAGTGTGAACCCATATGGGTCATTATTCTAGGAATTGTGCCATTTTCTAATACACATGCTGCTCAAGTTGCAGCATAACATAGTTTGATTTTGAAAAAATCAAATTACAAATTTTTATATTTAAAACAGTAATAACTCAACAAATACTTAATATTTTTTCACACTGAAAGCTATCAAAATGAATGTCAGGGATCCAGACTTGGGCAGCCAGCCCGTTGTTTTCAGGGGTAACTTGGGCCGGGTTTTTTGCGGGCAATGCCCACCACAAGAGGGGAGCTAACTTTAAAAGTTATGAGGCAGACTTCCCCACCCAAGACCATGGGCCGGCGGCCAGGATTATAGTGTCAATCACCCCTGTGAGGTGATGTACACAATCCCAAACAGCTTGCCAGTATGGTTGATTGGGAGGTCAGGTGCGGAAGCAGGCATGGGTTTTGGTGTCACAGGCAGCTCCATGGATAGGTTGTAAGCAGGGAGATAATTGAATTTTCCTCTGAACAACTTGGGTGTTGAAAATATCCACGGGCCTTGTTGGTTGTATCTAACAGTGGATTGTATGCGGGCCAGGGGATCAAGTTCAAGTATCTTTTCCAGGGTGTATTCCTTGTATTTAGACTTCAGAGGGTAGTTGGTAAAGTGGACGGGTCCAAAGGGTACACCAGGAGGACAGAAAACAGCGGGCGGTGGGGCAGGCAGGCCAGGAGATCTTGAACTGAATTGGTAGACAGCAAATAAAAAATAAGGCAATAGCTTTATGAGCCAAATTAACATAACCTTTATTCAAAAATGGCAATAAGTTTGGAGGGCGGGGTCCTTGGGTCTATATAGTACCCCCCTCCAAACTTAATATTTTCCATGGGGGTCCATCAAGGCATTGGGAAGGCCAGGGTCGGGGGAACTGGGTGCTTGGGTCCAAAGGCGGTAAAATGGCACCCAGCCCGGGAGTTCTTCCATTGGTCAAGAATCTTGATTTGGCTGCTTGATTGTCTTACTCTAGTGTTGAGGCCATGGGACCAGGTTGCAGGCCTGTGCCTATTTCCTGAGTTTGCTCTTGATTGGTTGCTGGCATAGACTTCAAGTTCATGAAGCTAATAGTTGCCAGATTGGTATCTACATTAGGCGCAGTGATTAATCCTTCATTTGGTGCAATAATTTCTTTGGTTTGTCTCTTTTTACCACATGGATCAACATTCTTGGTATCAGCTTGTGGGGGCTCAATCTGAGAAAAATGCAGGTGGGTGGTCCCGCAGTCCACAGGCCTGGCTGCCCAAAGGAATCCAGGTTCAGGGTTTGATCCCTGCTCCCAAGCCCAGGTTTATAGGGAGGAAGAATTGTCAATCCTGACACCATCCTTTTCTTCCCCTGAGAGCCCTCCCTTCCAATTCTTCTTGTTCAGGTAGAGTTGGACAGCTTCTTGAGCATTATTCAGGTTACTCAGCGGCTTCCAAGTACTTTCTTCTAGTGGGTATCCTTTCCACTTGATGTAATACTGGGGTTTTTGGTAGTGAGTTTGGTTGCTGTGTATGTATTTAACTTTATATTCCTCAGTGTGGCCTGTTTGGATGGGTGGGGGGGGGCTGTCTTAATCCATTGGTGGGAGAGCAAATTCCTATCTTTTTTGAACAACAGGGAACAGTGGAACACATCATGAATCCTCCAAGAGGGGGGAAGCTCCAGTTTGAAGGCAATCTCACCAACTAGTTTGGTGATTTTGTGGGGGCCGCTTCTTCTGTGAGCTAATTTCCTGCAGGGTACATGCAGGGGTACATTCTGGGAGTCTAGGTATACTTTGTCTCCAACTTGTAAGGGTTAGCCTGGGATTTTTTTGCGGTCAGCAAAGGCTTTTTATGTCTGCACTGCACGGTTCAGGTTGGTCAAGCAGGTTTTTGTTTGTTGTGAATCTGTTCAATCCAGGAGCGCCCAGTGGTGTTTGATTCCTTTTTGCCAATCTGGGGGTCCCAGGTGGGGTCAAACCCATAGTTGGATTTGAATGGGAACATGCCTGTGGAGGCGTGGTCTTTACTGTTGTAGGCAAACTGGGCCATGAGGAGCATTTTGGCCCAATTGTCCTGATTAGTGTTGGCGTAGCATCAAAGATATTGTTCAAGGATCTGGTTTACTTATTCAGTTTGGCTGTCTGTCTGCGGGTGGTAGGAGGTAGATACACATTGCTTGATTCTTAGGTCTTTCATCACCTGTGTCCAGTAGTTTGATGCAAATTGGGGTTCTCTGTCTGTGATGATTTCCTCAGGTGTTCCGTGTTGCGTGAGGATGCGGTTGTGGAAGTGTTGGGCTGTTTCTGCTGCCATGCAATTGGTGTTGGTTAGTATAAATTATGCCATCTTGGTGAAGCGGTCTACCATGACCAGGGCAGCATTGTAAAAGAGGGATGGCGGCAGTTCTAAAATGTAGTCCATCGAGACAGATCTCCAAGGTCCATGGGGTATATCCAAGGGTCTTAGAAGTCCTTCAGGTTTGTTTTTGTGAGTTTTGGTCTGCCCACAGGTCTCACACCCCTTCAGATATGCGCTTATGTCTTGGTCCATTTTTGGCCAAGCAAAGTTCCTTCTGATGCTCCAGAGGGTCTTGATCCTACCTGGGTGTCCAGTCATCTCAGAATTGTGGTAGTCTCTCAAGACGTTGGTTCTGATTTCCCCTTCTGGTACAAAGATCCTATTGTGGAGCATTAGCTTGGTTCCCTTCAATAAGTAGCCTTTTTAGTAGTGGGGGCTATCCAAGGATTTAAAGAGGTCAGAGGTCAAGATCTTGGTGAACTTGTCTAGTGCTTGGGCCCTTAGTACTTCTGGTTTGTTGGCTCTGATTTTCATCAATCCCAGGTGAATGCCTAGGTTTGTAGTGTCCAAGAGGATTTGGGTGTTGTGGTCGCGGGTTTCTAGGTGGGTAGGCACCAGGTAAGTTCTTCTAATTAGGGCGTCAGGTACCACATTCAGCTTTCCTGGCTTGTAGTCTATGGTCAGAGTGTAGTCAGCCAGTTCTAAGGCCCATCTTGCTTGTTTTTGGTTAAGCTGGCGTGGTTTGAAGAAGTAGACCAAGTTCTTGTGGTCTTTAAGGACCTTTACTGGGTATTCAGCGCCACATAGGTATTGGCGCCAATGTTTCAGGGTCTTCATTATGGCTAGCATCTCCTTGTCATATATTGGGTAGTTTCCTTCCGCGGGTAGCATCTTCTTGGAGTAATATGCTACAGGATGTAGCATAATATCCCCTCCTTCCTGAAGAAGGACCCCTCCCACTGCAAAGTCTGATGTGTTGGTTTCCAGAACAAAAGGTTTGGAGGGATCTGGCATGGCCAGGACAGGGGCAGAGGTGAAGGCAAGTTTCAAGGTTTCAAAGGTGGTGGTACATTCCAGAGTCTAGGCAAAGGTGACCTTGTCAGAGCAAAGGCGGGTCAGGGGGAGGGTAATGTAAGAAATTTTTTGGATGAAATCCCCACAATAATTTGCCAGGCCCAAGAAACTTCTCGCATCCTTTCTGCTTTTGGGCACTGGCCAATATGTTATTGCTTTTACTTTGTCTTGTGCCATGGCAAAGCCGCCAGTCTTAACTACATATCCCAGTAATTTGACTTCAGACTGAAAGAATTCACACTTCTTAAGCTTAGCATGTAAGTTGGCTTGGGAGAGTTTCTCCAGTATAAGGTCCAGGTGGCGCAGGTGTTCCTTGTAAGACTTTCTGTAGATGAGAATGTAATCCAGATATGCCATACAAAAACGTTCAAGGTATTCCCTAGGACGGTGTTGATCATCCTTTGGAAGGTGCTGGGGGCGTTGAAGAGGCCAAAGGGCATCACAAGGTACTTGTACAGCCCATATCAAGTTTTGAAGGTCGTCTTGTACTTGTCTCCATCCTTGATTCAGATTTGGTTGAACACATCTTGGAGGTCAATTTTTTAGTACACCTGGGCTCCACTCAGTACATCACAGAGGTTTTTGGCATTGGAGATGGGGTAACAGTTCTGCACTGTAATGTTGTTCAGTTTTTGGTAATTCATGCATGGACGCATCCCACCATCTTTTCCCCTACAAATAGCATGGGCGACAAGCAGGGGGCCTTTGAAACCCAGATGAACCCTTTTTTGTCATATCCTCAAGGTATGCTTTCAAGGCCTCTTGCTTGCGGTGGTTACAGCTGTAGATGGGGCTGTGGTGCGGTTGAGTCCCTGGTAGTAGGTCTATGGCGTGGTTGTAGATTGAATGGCTGGGTATTTTTGTGGCTGCTTTTTCACTAAACACATGGTTCCATCTCTGTAGGGGGTAGGCAGTATCCCAACACTAGGTTCTATCTTCATAACTAAGAGTTTGTTGATAGGGGGTTGGTAATGGCTCATGCAAAAAGGAACAGTATCACAGGATTCTATTTGGCCTAACGTGGCAGTTTGCTTGCAGTAGTTCAGGATCAGGCCATGTTTGTCAGATCAGGAGTTGTCCAGTATAAGGGGTGGGGTAGTCCTGGCAAGAGGGTCAGGGACAACGGATATACATTGTGTCCAATGGTCAACAGGAGTTCTTGTTCACACTCATAGCCAGTGTCCAAGGAGCTGTTTCTCATGATTACTTGTAGACTGCGCTCTGAGACTGTCAAGCCTAATTCTTCTGCTAGGCTGACGTCAATAAAACTTTTGTACGCCCCTGTATCAATAAAGGCTTCAATCTTGCGTGTGTTGCCCGCTACTTCTATGGTCACTTGGATGAACTTGTAAGACTGGGAAGAAGTGTTTATTTGCGCCAGTGAGATTGGGGCAGTGTTCTTTTTAGGGCAGGCTCTGGTCAAGTCGCCCGCTTCATGGCAGTGGAAGCAGAGTCCTTCATGGTAGTATTGTTGGAGCTCTTCAGGGGTCATCCCTGTTCTGTTGGGGGTCAGTGTTTGGGGTTGGCGGGCCTGTGAGGAGCCAGCGTTCTCTTGGTTTATGCTAAGACCCTTGCACAGGGAAATTAGCTTGTCTAGGCTGAGAGTGGGTGGATGGTGCTTCACCAGGTCTTTCATTGCTAGGTTGACGCCCTTCCAGAAGATAATGGCTGCCAGTTCGTCCTCCAGTTGGGTGTGGGTTTTCAGTTTGAGGAATTCATCAATATATGCTTGGATGGGTGGGGGACCTTGTCAAATTTCTAGCAGGGAGTTCAGGGCATAGTATCTAGTGTTGCAATCTTCACCCGTGGCCATTAACTCAGCCTCAAACTTGGCGTAGTCTAAGCAGAATTCTACGTCCTCAGCCGTGGCCTTGCCAAACCAGTCCAAGGCATCCCCTGATAGCATTGAAGCAACCCCAAGGATCTTCTTGGTGTCACTGGTATAAGAGGGGGTGTTGGTAAGGAAATGCAGGAAGAGGACTGGCATGGCGTGTCTAGCTTCTTCAAGCGTGAGCTTCCCTATCTGAGGCATCTTCACCTTTGTGAGGGACTGGTTCACAATCACGTTTTGCACTTGGGAGGACAGAGCTTTGGTGGCGTCAGCGGTATCAGCGTTGGTTCTCTTTGGGTCATTCAGGTTTGTATTCTTCCACATGGAAGAGATCAGGTCCATGGTTATCTTATAGGTGTAATAATTGATTATCAATAGCAAAAGCATACAAGATGCCCCAAGAAATAACAACATCTTGGGGCTCAGGGTACCAGGTTTAACAAAGATTGCCATAATGTCAGGGATCTAGTCTTGGGCGGCCAGCCCGTTGTTTTCAGGGGTAACTCAGGCTGGGTTTTTTGTGGGCAATGCTCACCACAAGAGAGGAGCTAACTTTAAAAGGTATGAGGCAGACTTCCCCACCCAAGACCATGGGCCAGCAGCTGGGATTATAGTGTCAATCACCCCTGTGAGGATGATGTACACAATCCCAAACAGCTTGCCAGAATGGTTGGTTGGGAGGTTGGGCAAGGAAGTGGGAATAGGTTTTGGTGTCACAGGCAGCTCCATGGACAGGTTGTAAGCATGGAGATAATTGACTTTTCCTCTGAACAACTTTGGTGTTGAAAATATCCACGGGCCTTGTTGGTTGTTTCTAACAGCGGATTGTATGCGGGTCAGGGGATTGAGTTTTAGTATCTTTTCCAGGGTGTATACCTTGTATTTAGACTTCAGAGGGTAGTTGGTAAAGTGGACGGGTCCAAAGGGTATACCACAAGGACATAAAACAGCGGGCAGTGGGGCAGGCAGGCCAGGAGATCTTGAACTGAATTGGTAGACAGCAAATACAAAATAAGGCAATAGCTGTATGAGCCAAATTAACATAACCTTTATTCAAAAATGGCAATAAGTTTGGAGTGTGGGGTCCTTGGGTCTATATAGTACCCCCCTCCAAACTTAACATTTTCCATGGGGGGTCCATCAAGGTATTGGGAAGGCCAGGGCCGGGGGAACTGGGTGCTTGGGTCCAAAGGCGGCAAAATGGCACCTGGCCTGGGAGTTCTTCCATTGGTCAAGAATCTTGATTTGGCTGCTTGATTGTCTTGCTTTAGTTTCGAGGTTATGGGACCAGGTTACAGGCCCGTGCCTCTTTCCTGGGTTGGCTCTTGATTGGTTGCTGGTGTAGACTTCAAGTTTATGCTAATAGTTGCCAAATCAGTACCTCTATTAGGCGCAGTGATTAATCCTCCATTTGGTGCAATGATTTCTTTGGTTTGGCTCTTTTTACTGCATGGGTCAACATTCTTGGTATCAGCTTGTGGGGGCTTGATCCCAGAAAAACACGGGTGGGCGGTCCCGCGGTCCACAATCCCGGCAGCCCAAAGTAATCCAGGTTTGGGGTTCAATCCCTGCTCCCAGGCCTGGGTTTCTAGGGAGGAAGAATTGTCAATCTTGACAATGAAGCTAAGAATCTTATCTTTCTATTGTAGTGAAAATATTAATATGTATATTATATTGAATATTAAAGCAAAAGCAATTTAAAAGAGCATGTGTCAGACTTTATTACATTATTTTGATAATGAAATAAAATATACTGCTTTAAGCTCAAAAAGTTAATTTTTTATTAAACAATATATACTTTTTATTTGACAAAATTAAAGATAAGATTGAGAGCTTTATTTTTACACTTTATTTTATTCAAGAAGCTCAATTCTTTAGAATTTTATGGTAGTTTGAAGTTAGAATGTTATTATCACTGTTTAGATTAATTTTAAGGTTCAAGTGAGCTTTGAACCTCAAATTAAGCATTCTTTAAATGGATTATTTAATTTTCTTTATTTTAAAAACATATGGAAGAGTTACAACTAAGTGAATACATTATTTTAATTGATTTGCATTGATTAAAAAGAGAATATGATGTAATAATGATTCTTAGCTGCTTCAAATGAATCACTTATGCATAAAAACTGGGTATTTAATTAATTCTACAAACATAAATTCAAGTTCAAACTATAGTAAAAGCTATCACACCATTTCTTTCAGAATGGTGCCATTTAGCTTGGTATATAAAAACTAAAGCACCACAGAGCTTCTAATCCAAAAGACCTCATTCAAAGGCAACACTCTGATCAGAACTACTCCATCATTAAGGCACATTTAAGAGATCTGACCTTATTACAGATTAAAAATACTACCATGTCTTCAGTTAAATTTACTTCTCCATGCTACCCTTTTTTTCCTTGGGAGCTTCAACAAAAAAGAAAGAATCACAATAATAAAAAAGGCATTCCTCTTTATTGCTGGTGATGATCATGATACTTTCATCAAGCACTTCCTTACTCAAACTGAATTTGGGAGATCTCAGTTCCTTCCAACTATTCAAAATCAAAAAGGCAATGAGTTCATTGAAAACTTAAAGGATCTCCTGAAATCTTCTCCCCAAAAGCATCTCCCAGCCTTACTAAAACTCTGGTTACTTCCAGTTACTCTTTAAAAGAGCTTAATTATATGGGGCTTAATATAACCAAAAGTGAGTTTGAATACTCAAGAAAAATAAATAAAAATAAAAATGTAAGCTTAAACAAAAAAAGCCAAAAAATAAGAACTATTCAATAAAAAAGAAATAATTAAAAATATTGCTGGAAAATTCTTTTGAAACAAGCCAGTTTACAAAAAAGAGCCTGAAAATTTTTATAAAGATATCAAAAAATAAATGAGTGAATACTCAACTGCAATAAAATACTCTCTCTTAAAAACAAAAAAGAAATATATGAAAATATGAAAATAAAAAATGAAATTTCAGTTTCAATTTCTACTTACTATAAATCAATTCCTAAAAATATAATAAAAGGTAGAAAACAAACTGATATGTGCAATATTTGTAATTTAAAAAATTCACTAGAAAAAAAAGAAGAAATAATGTGAAAGTTGTTGAGCAACTTGTGTTATTGCTGGTATGTTCAAAGCTACAGATAGATGTTAGCCTTGCCAATATACTCTACCTAATCCTATGCAAGAGTACTACAGACTACAATAGAATAGATCTTTGAGGATAATTATGTTTATTGAAACTGGAGTACGATCTAGCCAGCGGCTACAATCTATCCAGGTGTAACTAAGAACTTGTTGTTATCCTTTCAGGCGTCTGTATCAATATATACTGCAACAACCCTTGTTCTTGTCCTTTCAGACAGTTCTTAGTGGCTACCTTTGCAATAGATCCATCTTTGCTAGCTGTGCCTATCCTGATTGGCTGTCCTTGGAACGTGTGTTGCTACTGGCCTTTGCAGACGTACATGGCACTTCAGCTACAGCCTACACTCTTCTTGAGCTAGCCTACTGTCATTTATTGATTGGATGTATCTTACACGCCTATTATTGTGCTGAGAAACTATGCCGTATTTAGTTGACGCTTATAAATGGTCCTTAATCTGTCTTCCAGCATTGGAAGGTGGGATTTTGGTATTCCATTTGTAGGGCTTAATCAGTGGTCCTTTTCTGGCTGGCAAGTCTTCTGCTTATTAATGCAGTGGGTCAAATTAGGGATTATACGCTGTATAATAGCAGACTCAATCCAGTATTGACCTGTGAATTATTTGACGTGTAATGCTGACCCAAACCAATAAGGAACCCAATTATATCCCGTGTAGCTCTGACCCAAACTTGTTATTTACTGATCTTTTGCATATCACTTGTTTGATATGAGCATAAAAGCCCATCAGGCAGTGTGGGGCTGGGTTGATACAACATCCAGTAGGGTGGATTGGGATGTGAGTGATAGATGATCTTTAGGTTATACAGCGTAAAATCAATGATAATCATTATGTTGGCTAACATTTATACAGCATATAATTGTTACATCAATTCTAATAAAGCAAGTAATATACAGCGTACAATCAGTACACATTGGAATGATGATCAGTGATAATACAGTGTATAATTGCAACATCTATTATAATAAACTAACAATTACACGGCGTGTAACTGCCATATCTATAATAATATATTGATGATTATACGGTGTATAATCACTACACTTGATTAAATGATAACCAAGTGATAATACAACATGTAACTGATTAAGACCTGCGTGCAATGATTATCCTGATCTATTTTGGTCAATCCACCTAATCTCACAAAATTAAAAACTTACCATTACCAGAATCTATAGATAATGACTTAAAGACTATTAAGCAGCACCAAGACTTTTATATTCATCAAAATAGGGAATATAAAAAAGATATTAACAAATTAGATGATGAGTCTTGTGTTGTAGTGTCATAACTGTGCTGTTTTAGCAGAGTTACAAGGGGAAAAATATTTAGAGGATAGATAATAATCTTAATTGTGAGATAGTGATTATATAGCTATTGTGAATCAATGGATAGCAGGAACATGATTGGTGATCACACGGCTGGATGGAAGAGGGGGTGGCTTGATCCTGCTAATGAGTCAAGCACCAAATCAAGGTATCCACCGTGAGGGATCATCATTTGTTCATGTTGATTGATTTGGTAATTTGAGTTGACTTCTGGGTCTGGCTTTGAGTGACTGGGTAATCAGATTTTGGGCCACAAAACCACTTGGTTGGAACCTTGCTGGCGGGTTGAGCCTGCAGTTTTGACAGTAGTTATAGATTATAAAGAAAACTTAAAGGTTGGAAGTGGTCCAATTGAGACCAATAATTGCTTTTATTCAAAAAAAAACCTATCTCATTATTAGGGTTTACATTAGTTTTTAAAGAAAACAATAAAATTAAATATGAATATCATGATTTTTTGTCTCAAATATTATCACATGATTCTTTATTTTCAGGTGAATGTCTAATAAGTCTTCTTAAATTAGATAGACTTAAAAAATAAGAAATATAAAAGTGTGGACTGATAATGGAAATCATTTTAGATCATATGAATTTTTATATTACTTATTTAAAGAGGCACCTAAATACATTAAGGGTTCTATAAAATATAATTGTTTTGTTGAATGTCATGGAAAAAGCATTGTTGATGGTCACTTTGGTGTAATATCAAAAATGTTAAAAGAAAAAGAAAAATGAGCTTTATAGTAACAATATTAATGATCTTAAAAATATTTTTGAGCAAGAAGAAAAAAGAAAAGAATTATATAAATCAGTGCTATCAGGCTCTAATTTTTCTCAAAAGTCATTCTTTTTATCTATGAAAGAAAAGTTAGGCCTATAAAAAAAGAGCTTGAAATTAAAAATCTGCACATCAATCTTTCATATTTGATGAAAGATGGGAAGCTATATACTTCACCTCTAACATTTGAAAGTTTATCAGAATATTCTGAGATAACTTATCATTTGAAATCACATGATGATACCAGAGAAACAAAAATATCAGAAGATGCTAGTGGTGCATTAGGGCAAGTTCATGAAGTAGGGCACCTTACTAGAGGGTGTTTTTAAATAGAGTTATTAGTCTTTCAAAAACAACAACATTTTTTTCTGAAACAAACTAAGAATATTTATGATGAGCCAAAGATAGGGTAATAGCATTTATAGCTTTGGGACTGCTTTTACTCTCCCATGCAACTCATAAATATTTTTGGTTTATAGTTTGTAGTAGCACTTAAGATAATTTCAGTAATACTATAAGTCGCAATTTTCAATTCTAAAATTGATGACTTATTTTTTTTAAAAAATCATCTAAGCCCAAGATCAACTAAAGTTTTGGGATTGATTGTATTTTAAGCTTTCTGAATAATTTGAATATGAATAATGTGATTAAGTTATAAAATAATTAATCTGGTGCCTAGGCATAACAAGAAAAATAATGACCCATATATACAGCTGATTCTTTGACTCTGAGCCAAATTAAGGTCTTTCTTCTGTACCTGTGCATAACATTCTGTTGTACCTTTCCATATTCTCTCTTCAAAGGTTACTATTTTCAAGTAAATACACACCATCTTCTCCTTAATAGTAATATCATCCTAATTTGGGTGTACATTCCCCATTTGATAGACGACGTCGAGCTCTCACTTTACTTCACCCTGAGATTTAAAAGTAAAAAATGTTAATTATTAGGTTTATTTTTGATAACAAGATTCTAATTTAAATTGATGTCAAAACAGTAGGCTTGACCCGCCAGCAAGATTCTGAGTAAGCAGGTTTGTGACCCGCAATCCAATTACCCAGTCACTCGAAGCCAAACTAGGAAGTCAACTCAAATTTCCAAATCCAACAACATGAACAGATGATGATCCTTCACAGTGGATACCTTGTTTTGGCACTTGACTCATTACCAGGATCAGGCCACCCCCTTCACCATCCCACTGTGTGATCAACACAATCATGTTCATGTTATCCATGATTCACATTAACTATATAATCATTATCTCTCAATAAAGAATATTATCTAGTTTCCAAATATTTTTCCCCTTATAACTCTGCTAAAACAGCACAGTTACGACATTGGCTCTGGATTATATAAATGGAGCTTGAACCTTTCATTTTGAAGACAAAATCTAGTTAATGAAATTAAACAGATATAATGTATTGTAATAATATTAAGTTGATTCAGGTCAATTAAGATTTAATCTTAATCCGAATGGAATTTGTCATAAGAGTTGGTATATCTTTATGATTTTATATATGAATCTGAAGCTCAAACATAAGATAAACAACATATTTTATTTAAAAAATATAATGTGTCAATTATTTATGCCAATAAGCCCAAAAAGAAAGCACTTGTCATATTTGGTAAAATTGTTTTGAAATAACAGTTTAAGCCTTTTAATATTGAAGTGCTTACAACTCTTAAAATTAGTGTACCTATTTTTCACCACAACAAGTTTAAATGTTAAACTAAATCCTATCTTTTTGAATCAATGCGACTAAAATCATAGTGCCCTGCTTGGGCCTTGGTTTCATTAAGGTTCGTTCAGACTCGTTTCTCCTTAACCTCAGTTTCGCGGATTTTAAAATTTAATGTCTTCGATCTTATTTGATGGTAAACTGCGTTGCAATATCGACTTTCAGCTACTTCAAACTTGCCAAGGATCAAACTTGCCCACAAGCCTAGTGATCCAAACTATTCCTCCTTTATTATAAATTTCTTGAAACATGTCTATTTTTCAGCCCTCTAACCAAATCAAGTAATTTAGTTAGTTTCCATAAACACCTTAAAATATTTATCTCACATATTTAATGTAGGCTGACAAATGTATCCGTTGTCAAGCTTAAGAAGGGAGGAAAACGCTTTGAAATTGCTTGCTACAAAAATAAAGTTCTTGAATGGCGCAATCAAATGTATGTGAAGTAGCCATTTTTTAATAACGACCTCCAGTGAAACAGATTTAGATGAAGTTCTTCAGATTCCAACTATTTTCACCAACGTATCAAAAGGACAACTTTCTAATCAAGAGGACTTAAAGAAATGCTTCAAAACAGACGATACAAACAAAATAATTCTCGAGGTATACAGTTTTCTATGAGAATGTTGATCTAAGGTTGACATCGATTTTAGATTCTGAAAAAAGGAGAGCTACAAGTAGGAGAAAAAGAAAGAGCCAATCAAATGGAAACACTATCAAAAGATATTGCCACACTTGTTGCAGACATGTGTGTCAATCCCGGAACCAAACGCCCCTATACTGTCACTATGATTGAAAAAGCTATCAGTGATTTGCATTATAATGTGAGTCCAAGCCGTAGTGCCAAACAACAGGCAAGATCTCTTGTATTTTCTTTAATCTTTAGGCTTTAGAAGTTGTAAAGCAGCTTCAGGAAAAGCGCACACTCCCCATTGCAAGAGCTCAGATGAGAGTAAAAATAACCCTTCCTGGAAAAGAAGCCAAGAAGATCAAGGAGCAGCTTGTTCCTCACATAGCTGTTATCGAAGATGAGAATTTTGGCGATCCCTATGATGCCGTAATAATATTTATTTATTTTTCGTACTAATTTGATTTTACAGATCTGCCTGATCGATCCTGGACAACTTCGTCCACTTACTGAAAAAGTATCAACAGGCTCGAAGGGAAGGGGTGGTATAGAAACTTTATCTCTTAAAGATCTTGAAGAAGGGGATGAGAAGCTCTGAGAATGATAGAGTTTTTATGCTAGCTGGTTTCGATTTCCTCCTTCAGAACTGTATAAGCAAAGAATGTAGTTAGCTTTAGAATATTTAGTAGCTTACGACCATGCATTAACCACACAATCTTCCTTACTTTTTAAATAGAAAAATCACATATACAAACTTGTAAATCACTTTAAAAAGGAAATTATTGGCTGTATTAAGTTTTTCTTATTCTAATGCAAACCACTTTCACCTCTAAGCTATGTCGTTCATTAACTCGTCTACTTATTAAGTTTGGTAAGAAAGTATTAATCACCCTGGTTATCTATTTTAGATTATATATAGTTCAGATAAAGCTGGTTTGTACGGATATTTATGTAAATAGGCCACCTGTTCAAAAATGCTACCTTGTGAACCCTTCAGCTCTTACGTTTTTACCAAAACGGAACACTCCATAAAGTAAAATCATTAAGGGCTTCTAATATCGAAACAGTCTTGCTCTTTTTAATCTTACGAAAGAATTTTTGTTTGTAAAACTTCCGCATCAACTTGGTTGTGAGTACTGATTTGATATGCTTGACGCAAAGGTGCCATAAGGTTTAATTGTTATAAATGTAGAAGTTTCGCAGTTTTTAAGCACTGTAGGACGCACTACTTACTTGATTTATAACAACTTTTTTATTTATTGATATTTGTGCTGGGACTCAACAAGCAATTGGAATTTTATCAAGAAATTATATGTTGAACAGAGATTCTGCAATGCAGGATACCTTTCATGCGCCAAAGCTGCCGCTTTAGTGTGATATTTTTGGAAAGATGTTTAGATTTTCAATCAAATCAAGCTATATTTCTTTCTTTTTCTACCAGACGCTAACCACAATTTATGCAGCTTCAGTCTGGACATAATGATCTCATTGTGCTAAATTCTTTTTTACCTAGTAATCTTACTAGCTTTGAAAAAGGATGACCTAATTAACATCAAGTCTCAAAAATAACTCCAACATTTCGTCAGTTTTATTATCAACTATTTCAGTAATTATCAGCCATCCCTGATAGCTTTTGTTATATTCAACTTCTTTTTAATTAGAAATAAGCCAATAAATTTAGCAACTCAGATATAAAATAAGCTACCATCTGCTTAAGTGCACCACTTTAAATTTCAGATGGTCTAGTAGGAAGGTAGATAATACTTTTGAATGCAGCTAAATTACTTCTGTTTTAGAGTTGTGTTAGGCACTACCTGCTGTACAGAGGCCATCAAGATGTGTCCTGGAGCAAAGCCAGGAGCCAACTGTGACAAGGTTTATTACTTCAGTTGATCTACAATTGCTTTCATGGCAATAAAGGTAAATGAATATGGCTCAGGGTTTAGAATTATTTGTGTGTATTTTATTGTGAAAGAATGAGAGCTCAATGGAAGCCTTCACATTCTCACTAACTTCATTGTCTGTCCCACTCCCTTGGGGCACCCAATTTATGATCCATCTTTTTTCCTGTTCTGTGTTTCTGTGTTTCAGGAATATACTTCTGAAAAGTATATAATATAAGAAAAAGTGGAAGATTTAGAAGGTACTGATATCTTTATTGAAATAGAAGAAGGGTTACATGTGGTTTGTGGATATGCCACAGTGCCCATGTAGATCAATCTTGGAAGACTAGGATCTCTCTGTAAAATTAAGGGGCTAATCTCAGTATAACATCTGGATTAAATTTTAGAGCCACTTTCTACTCAACTAGTTGAGTTATTTCCCAGGAAAATAGTTTCCCCAAAGGAAATGATAGAAGATGTTGCAAAATGTGTATCTTTAAGCAGATATCTCCTATTTGACTATCCCAAACTCTTATTGTAACTGTGCTGTTTTAGCAGAGTTATCAAATAGGGGAAGCACACATTGTAATTGCCACAGATAATGCCATCTTAGCCAGAATCACCCACCCTCAAAAGAGCAAAAACCAGAAGGGCCAGAAACCAAAACAGCCTCTCAAGGTGTTTGCTGATTTAGATCAGGCTAATCTCAACAAGTAGGTTGTGGCAAAACCTGCAGAAATCCCATCAAAATCATCAGATGGGGCTGGGAAGGCCAAAAACTTGAGAACAGGTAATTCAGTGTTTTTTGACACCAAAAACTATTTACAATGTCACCCAATTTTGCTCGCTTCTGAAGCATAGTGACAAAAATCACCCCTGGCCACATTAGTTCTCAAGCTCGATGCCGCAGATTGCTGCTTGGGGTGCAGGATTTCTACAGATAGTTAGTCTACTACTCTTAATTCTTAGTACTGTACCAGTTATGGTTAGTGGCAGCATGTAATAAGGACAGAAGAATATAATATGATATGACAAAGCTGGTTATTTATTAATAGTCAGGAAGGTTATAAAGTGGGGTGCTGTCAGGGAGCCAGGCATAGGTAGAAGCATTAGTTGACTCAGGACAGGGTACTGCCGGGCCAGCAGGTAATGCCCACCATAGGATGGGTGCTAACTTGATAATGTAAGATAAGGATTGCCCGAGTAAAGACCAGGGCCTGGGTTTGGGCACCATAGAGTCCACCAGACCCGTCAAAGTAATATAGAGTACAGTAGTTTTAAAAGCTATGGCAACAAGCAAAAACAATCCAGGTTTAAACAAAATGAACTCAGATTTAAACAAAGTTAAAAATAAATGAATTTATATTGATTTACAATAGATTTGGATTCATTTCAATTTCACTTAAATATGAATTCATTTTGTTTAAATCTGAGTTCATTTCGTTTGTCGCCATAGATTTTAAAACTACTGTACTCCAAACAGCTGGATGGACGTGGTCTTGGTGGTGGTAATAGGTTCCATTGGGTGATCAAGTCGTGGGGTTAAGGGCAGAGTCATGGGGACAAAGTAGGCAGGCTGATAATTGTATTTGTCTTTAACAATATTGGCAACATTATGTACCACTTTCCTTTGCAGCCTATTGTTTCAGTCTCTTTAGTCCTTGCCAAGGGGTTGGTAATGAGTATGTTCTCCAAGTTGAACTCAGAGTAGGCGGGGTTTGGCAGGTATTTGGTGAAATGCACAGGGCCAAAAGGGGCTCCAGGGGGACAGTATAGTTCCAGAGGTGGGTCAGCAGGTTGGTTTCTAGAGTGGGCGGTTGCCTGATGGTCTACTTGGCCAGAGTTAAGATGAAAGATAAATAAGACTAGATAAGGTATGATTTGTTTGAACCAAAGGTTCATAAAACTTTATTATCAAAAATGACAATATGGTCATCCCCATACTGCCAGGGTTCTTATACCATGAGATTTTGCTTCTTTGACTTTCACAGACTTCAGGTTTGCAGACAATGCACTGGCAGGGCATGAATATTGGCATAGGGTTTGAGGGTAGCAGATTCTGGTTGTTCTTGTTCTGGTGAACAGAAGTGGCGATGCTTTGTTGCACCACTGCTGTTTGCTATATCACCTGAGCCAGCCAATTGTATTTCACATTCTGGACTGGAGACTGGCAGCAGCTGATGCTCATTGGTGGGGCTAGCAGTAGGCCTTATCTTAACCTCCTTTAGGCAAGTAATGAGGAGTGCTGTTTGGGGAAGCTTCAAATATGGAATTAAGAAAGAAGAGAAGTATATTTTATTGGATAATACTTTAGACTTATATAGCTTTAGCTGTGTCAGAGATTTAGTTGGATCAAACCTAGTGGTTGGTCATGTGCAGGATGAGTTCAAGTTGCTGGATACTTGGACAGTCATGTGATATTGCTTGGTTGCCATTTCCAGCATGTCAAACTGTATATTGAAAGGGCATCAAATTGGGCAATGACTGGATGTTAGGTGGGTTGGTGGTAGCCAGAATATGTGTACATCCAAATCCTTGACACCCCTCCTTAAGGGGTTACTCTGGTGCATCAGGAGGGGGCTTTGTTTTCACGGCTGCCGCCTGATGCTCCTGGAGCTGTTTACTAGTTGTAACCAGTCTGTTCAAGTGCTCTTCTTTACTGAGGCAAAGGCGGGATTTGTGATACTTCTTGGTGATGGGCTCTTTGACGCCCTGGAACTTAACCAGGTAGGGGTTCCTGTCCGGTCTGTACTTGATGATTCTTCCTGGTCCCCTGTGTACTGAGTATAGCTTTTTTCTATTCTCAGCCAGGACCCAGACTGGGGAGTTGATGGGGAGCGGTTCCTCTGTAGAGGTTACCTTTTGTGTTCTGAGCCTTTTTGTTTCTGCTATTTTAGCTTTGAGGTGTATCTGTTGTAGATTTGGTACTTATTCTACTGTGGGAGGTTTTCCTGGAGGAATTTTTACGTATGATTGATTGTTACAGATAACTATCTCTGGTTTGTATCTTTATGTTAATTCAAACAGCAAGTAGCCTGTCCCTTGATTGGCGCAGACCTGGGATACTAATTATGTATGTTTAACGTATAGTGGCCATGTGTCTTTAGCTTTTTCATCCATTATTTTCTCTAGGGTTTTGATAAGGCTGCTGTTTAGGCGTTCAACTCTGCTGTTGGCCTGTGGCCTGTAGGGTGAGGTTGTGGAATGTTTGATGTTCTTAGCTTTTAGGTTGTTGTTTACTACATGACCTGATAGCTCTGTTGCTTCATCAGTTATGATGTAGTCTGGAGTACCATAGTCAGCTATGATTGCTTTGTTAATTAATTGGTTTATTGTCTCTGCTTTGCGATCCTTTGTTGCCCAGAAGATGGGCCAGCGTTTAGCAAAGTCAATGGCTACAATTAGGAAACATTGTTTTGTCTTAGTTTATGGAAAGGGGCCCACTACATCCAGTATCCAGACATTGAATGGTTCAGGGTCAGGTACTGGGTTCACTGTTGGCTGAGGAACCTTGGTGCTGGCGTATTTCTTGCACACTGTGCATTTTTTTAGAACATCAATTATGTCTTGTTTAAGATTGGGCCACCATACTATCTCTTTTAATGTGAGGTATAGATTGTTGGCCTTTGTATATCCTAGTAGACAATGGTGTCTTAATATAGTGTCAACTCTTTATGTGAGTGGGATGTAGGGAACATGTTTACTATTAATGATTTGATATTCAGTGCCATTTGATGCATGTAATTATTTTTTGTTTGTTACTAATGTATTATGGGTTAGCTGATGTATTGAGGGGTCTTCCCTTTTGGTTTTATACTTGGTATTATATAGGTTTGGCCATTCAGGGTCCAGGTGGTCAGGATGGTCCTCTCTTGGCTGACATAGGCTAGAGAGAGCATCAGCCGTGACCAGCTCTGCCCCCTTTTTGTATTGTATGTCCAAATTGAGCTGCTCCAGCAGGGACATCCATTTGGCTTGTTGCTGTGTGAGTGCATTCTGAGCTTCAAAATAAATTAAGGAATTTTGGACAGTTAGTACTTGGTTGTTTAAATGTCCTTCTAGATAACATCTCCATTTCTTGCATGTGTGTTATATTGCTAGCAATTGTTGTGTATTAGGTACCTCTGCTCAGTGTTGGTTAGTTTTCTACTTTGTAACATACTGGCAGGAAGTCTTGCTGCCCTGGCTGGCGGATGCATAGGACTGCGCCAATGGCAGTGTTGCTGGCATCTGACTTGAGCTTGTAGCACCCATTGTTATTAGGGTATTGCAAGATTGGTGCTTCAATCAAAGCTTGTTTTAATAGTTGGAAATTATTGTTTCATTCTGGTGTCCAGATGAATTTCTTTTTGGCATTACCCTTGGTTAAGTAATTGATTGGTGTGGTGAGCTTTCTGCAGTCTTTGATGTATTTCCTTAGGTAAGCTACCATTCCAAGAAAGCATCTGACTTGTTTAACAGAGGTGGGGCGTTGCATGTTATTTATGGCTTTTATTTTGTCTGGGTCTGCTTTGATGCCACTGTCAGAGACAATATGGCCCAAGAACAGGAGTTCCTTTTCCATAAACTGGCACTTACTTGGCTTTGCATAAAGTTTGTGCTTTGCAAGTCAATTGAGTGTCTTGCAGACATGCGTGAGGTGTTCCTCTTTTTTTAGAATATAATGATATTGTCAAGGTAGCATAATGTATTTGAGAGACCATTTAGCGCTTGGTTCATCATAGTGACAAACATTGCAGGAGCGTTGGTCATCCTAAAGTTCATTACTCTACATTCAAAAGACCCAAATTGCATACGGAACACAGTTTTTGGTATGTCTTTTTCCTTTACTTCAACTTGGTTATAACCTGAGGTGAGGTCAATTTTGGAGAAAACTTTGGCTCCAGAGAGCCTTGAAAATAGATCCTCTATGAGTGGGAGGGGATATTTATTTTTACTGTGCTTGTGTTTAGTGCTCTGTAGTCAGTTACAGGCAAATAGTACCTTCCTTTTCATTTAAAAAGAACACTGCTGCCCCCATGGGGATTCAGACAGGCAAATGAATCCTTTGGCTAGGTTTTCCTCAATATGGGTTTTGAGGGTTTGGGTCTCCATGGGGGAGAGTCTTTAGAGGGGTTCAGGATTAGGCATGGCTTTGCATAGGTCAATGTCATGTTTGACCTCCTGTTTGGGGGCTAACTCTGTGGGCTCTTACTTAAATACATGAGATATTTCATTTAGGAGTACTGCAAGTTCTGGGCATTGTATTTTGGTTGTTTGTATATTATTGAATTCAGTGTACCTCATTATATGGAGGGTTCTATCTTTGGTTAGATGTTCTGAGTCATCTTGGTTTATGACCTGGACAAATACTGTGTCTCTTAGAATGAGGTCATTGGGTTCTTTGAGGATGTTAAAATTGACTCTGTTGTGTTTGATGGTCATGGGTTTTGTTTTACAACATACGCTGGGGTTCACTTGGGTGAACCAGTCCATGCCTGCTACAATGTTGTAGTTTATATTGTTCATGGCAAGTCCTTTTATGGACGTTTGTATGCCTTGGAGTTCAATTCTGAAGGGAGTTGTTTTGCCTTCAAGTAGAACCTTTGATTTGTCTGCCATTCTGGCGTATTTGAAGTTGGATTTGACAACTGGTATTTTGTACTTGGTTACAAATGGTTTGCTAACCATGGTGTGTTGTGCACCAGATTCAAATAAAATTTTATGTGTATGTGATTTATAAGTGCATGAGTAGACAAGAAGTTGTGAGCAATCTTTAATTTTTACATTCATAAAATGGAGGACTGCAGGACACGTGGGATGCGAGCAGCAAAGTTTGTGCCTTGGTACAGTTTCTTGTTGTGTTGAGGGAGACAGGGGCACTTAATACTGTTACCCCTCCTCTTTTCCCTGTTCCTCTGTTTTGAGACCTTCAAGGTCAGAGAATGTGGGGTCAGATTCATAGCAGGTTGCTGTCACAGCATTGTTTACTTTGGCAGTGTCCTCTTTCTTGGTACAGGAGTAATTTGCGCTTTGGCTGAAATTGCCATTGTTACAATTTTAGTTGCCATTGCTATGATTGGTGTTTTGAAGTTTGTTATCATTAGAGTTGTCTCTGCTATTGCTGTTTGAGGAGCAATTGCTGTTGTGTGCGGCATATTCCATGTTTGAGCGTTTTTCTGTGTGCTTGGCTTCTGCAATGAGCGCAGGCATGGAGGTGTTGGCCTCTGGACAGATGAGGGCAGCAACAGAGAGTTTCATTCTGTTGATGAATAAGGATCTAGTGTGTACGTTGTCAGCTTGCGCTGGGTTTTGGATCTTGCAAAGTATTTCCTTGAATTCATTGGCGTAAGCTGTGACAGTGGTCTTCTGAGGAAGATTGCTAAGCTGTATTGCAATGTCCTGGAGGGATTTGGTGACGCAGAAGTTGTGAGTGATGTCCGTTTGAATTCTTTCCAGTTGTCAAGCTGGTTGTCAGTTTGTGAGCCAACCCAGGTGGCAAACCAGTTAGCTGCGGCCTTGTACAGGCGCTTGTTGGCTTCCTGGACCCATTTTTGTGGGGAATGTGGCTGGTGCAGAGTTTAGCAGCTGAGTGGTCTAGCCAGTTGATGATGTTTTCTTTGTTTTCCCAAAGAGCTTGTTGATACCAATGTACTTAGTGTTGGTGGCTTCACCTGTGAGAAGCAGTTATGTGTTTGTTTGTGGTTGGAGAGAAAAACTGTATTGAATTATCTTGGCACATGCTTTGGACATGAACAGACCTTCAAATAGGGTGAATCCACTTGGTATATCTTTGTTGATGTTGTAGGCGCAGAAGTATGTCTTCCAGGTATCCTGTGATTTTGCCTGGTTGAGTACATGAGCAAAGGTGGGCAGGTTTTGGTCACTCATTTTCTCTTTCATTGGCGTGGTCAAAAACCTGTAGCTTCTACCAGTGATGAGGAGCGCCTTTCAGGGAAGCTTAAAATGGAATTAAGAAAGAAGAGAAGTATATTTTATTGAATAATACTTTAGACTTATATAGCTTTAGCTGTGGCAGAGATTTAGTTGGATCAAACCTAGTGGTTGGTCATGTGCAGGATGAGTTCAAGTTGCTGGATACTTGGAAAGTCATGTGATATTTCTTGGTTGCTATTTCTGGCATGTAAAACTGTATATTGGAAGGGCATCAAATTGGGCAATGACTGGATGTTAGGTGGGTTGGTGGTAGCCAGAATAGGTGTACATCCAGATCCTCAACACAAGCAACAACCTCTGGGTAGGTCAGGGTCTTCAGTGGTACAAGGTTGGCGGCAATCTGGTGACCATTTGGGAAATCTCCCTTCACAAGCTGGAGGGTTGCAGAGTAATTCAACAACTCAAGTGTGTGACTTAACGGGTTGGCAGGTCCCTGTCCCTCCTGGGTGACTTGATTAGTATTCAGATGGCCAGGGTTCAATTCCTGGGTTTTCAATACAAGTATTGAAATTTCATTCATGACAGATGCAGATAATAACTAATTGGCTGTAGGAGGCACTTTCCAGAGAAACTATCATAAGGAGACTGGAGGAGGTTGGGCATAGGAAACAGCAGGTGGCATCAGAAAATCAGTTTCATGTGGCTTGCTTGATTTGAAATGTGGCTTGATATGGCCACAATTCCAACCAAGTTTGCAGAATTAAAGCCCAAATTATATGTATAGTTTATATACAGCTTGATTACCACATTTGGAGTGCCAGTAATTAAGTTTAAAGATATAATAAAGCAAACACAGCATAACAATTTAATGCTCATGTGGTTGTTTTATTGTTCCTTACATAAGTGGATCTTATTTGTCTGATTCATATCCAGAATGTGACACTTACCCCCCATTGAATCAGACAATCAGTTTAAAAATGTGTGGAACCCTTGGTAAGCAGCCATGACAAGCAGATGTCCCAAAAGAACACCAAAGAAAGCCAGGAAAAGAGTGTAGGTGGTGATCACTAATAGCGCCAGGTGTCAGAGGACAGTACCAACAGAGGAGACCATCAATAAGCTATTAGTAATCAATGATGTGGATAGCCAGTACTTGGACCTGAGAGTTCAACTGGACTGGGGAGTGGTTTCCCAGTTATTATTGGAAAGAGTAGACCCTTTGTTTGCTGCCTTTTCCTTAGCCTTGAAGAAGCCAAGAAAAGTGACAAGAAATAAGTTGCAAAAAGAGAGCAAGTCTCATAAGCAGTTCTTCATGCTTGCAACATAGGGTTATCTGAAGGAGTTGATAGATTTTCAATTTAATGGTCAATTACTCTCAGGGATTCATCAGACAACTGTGGCTGGCTTGGTAAAGGAAGTTCTTTGGGCTTGTGAGATGCCTGGTGCAACAGAGATAGTGTGGTCAGTTGGGTAACTTCTGAAAACTCTGAACAAATTCTTCAGTGTGAGTTCAAAGAGATGGTGAATAAATACTCTGTGGATAGACTTGCCTATTTAGTGCCCATGATAATGGCTGGGAACCTGGTTCTTAGAGAGACTAATCATTGTACCTTCAAGTGTGAAAGAAACATGATATTCTTCTTGAACTGGGTTATGTCAGCCTTCTATGAGATTAGAGGTCAAGTTTCAGTTGGTTATGCTCTTAGGCAGAATATTCTTTGGGATTGCATCTTCTTGGGTACTGCCTTTCCCATGGCAATATTGGTCAATCATTTTTCTTGTCTGGTGGGTTTTTTTTGCCCAATCATAGGTCATTGGCTTCACAGATCTGTAGGCAACCAGTTGTCTTTCCTGGCTGCCATTAAGGTGGTAGAACAGTTGGTGCAATACTGGAAGAGTCTTGTCAGTCTCCAATAAATGTGTGTTTTTTAATTCTTATTCCTCATAAATTCATACATCTTGCTATCATAAACAGAGCAACAACCCATGAAAATTTTAATTGGGCTTCTTTTTTGTGTTATCATCCTCATTGGGGCTTACTCTTGACTATTAGGAGGAGCAGACATGTATTGAGTGTATACTCTAGTAATCAATTGCCCAGAAAGGACCTTTTTTAGGGTGTATGAGTTGGGACCCTTCTTCTGGATAAACTGAGCTTGGTCTTGCCATAATGAGGCCAGTTTGGATTCTATTCCATAGTTACTGTTGATAAAGAAGTATACCAAGTCTTCTATAGTGTATGTGGTCAGGGAAGGGCGTTTGGAGGAAGCTTGATCAAGGACTTGGAGCTTATGGTTTAAGTTCACTGTGCAGGTCTCTGATTGCAAACAAATGAGAGTTTGGATTAGCCTATTTAAATAGGCTTCCAAAGATTCAGCAAGGCTGGGCTTCACCAGAGAGTATAACAAGGGTGATAGTCCTGGTTACTGTCTATATAGTAACTGGAAGGGTGGTTTGCCAGTAGCACAGTGGTAATAAATGTTGTATGCAAAAGTGACAGCTGGCAGAAAAGTATCCCACTCAGTCCCATGTTGATAGCTGAGCTTACAGAGGATCTGTATCAAGCTAACATGGTCTTCTCTATTATTACATTTGTCTGAGCGTGATAGAGTGTGGACAGAGGTTCACCAATTCTCATCAATTGATTGAGGCAAGGGAGAATGTAGCTGATGAATTTAGTCACATTGTCAGGGAGCCAACCTGTAGTAGATTTGGGCTGGTTGGTGAGAGGAAGCCTCATAGTCATGGGGGTGTGAGATTAGGCTAATTGACCACAAATGATCAGGCTAATCATTTCACACAGATATTTTATCAGTTACTTGCCGTATTGTCACTTAGTTAATATTCTAATAAGTGTAGTAATTATAATTGATATAACAGTTATACACCGTGCAATTGTTAGTCTATTATGATAGATGCAACAATTATACACCATATTATCACAGATATTCATTCTAATGTGTAGTGATTCTACGCCGTATAATCAATAGTTTATTATAATTGATGTAGCAATTATACGCCATATAAATTTTAGCCAATATAGTGACTATCATTGATTACACGCCATGTAATCACTATATCATCATTTGCATATTGCTCAATTCATCCTACTGGATGTTTTATCAACTCAGTACCACCAAGCCTGATGGGTGTATATGATCATATCAAACAAGTGATATGCAAATGGCTAGGAAATACCAAGTTTGGATCAGCATTACACGGTGTATAATTGGTTCCTTATTGGTTTGGGTCAGCATTACACGCAGATAATTTACAAGTCAATATTGGATTGAGTTTGCTATTATACCTCATATAATCCCCAATTTGACCTGTTGCATTAATAAGCAGAAGGCTCACCAGCCAGAAAAGGATCACTGTCTAAGCCCTGCAAATGTAATACTGTAATTCTACCTTCTAATGTAAGAGGACTGAACAGGGACCATTTATAAGCATCAACCAAATACGGCATAGTTTCCCAGTGCAATAATGGGTGTGTAAGGATACAGCTAATTGTAACTGCCAGTGGGCTAGCTCAAGAAGAGCGTAGGCTGTAGCTGAAGTGCCATGTACACCTTGCTAAGGCAAGTAGCAGCACATGTGCCAAGGACAACCAATCAGGATAGGCACAGCCAGCAAAGATGGACCTTTTGCAAAGGTAGCCACTGAGAACTGTCTGAAAGGAAAAGAACAAGGGTTTTTGCAGTATATAGTGATACAGACACCTAAAAGGATGAAAAACAAGTTCTTAGTTACACCTGGATAGATTGCAGCCGCTGGCTAGATTGTGCTCTAGTTTCAATAAACGTAATTATATTCAAAGTTCTATTCTATTGTAGTCTGTAGTGCTCTTGCATAGGATTAGGTAGAGTACATTGGCAAGTCTAACATCTATCTATAGCTGTTACAAAAGTAACAGTTTCAAGGCCCCAGGCAGGAATCAAACCCGCTCCTAGCCACCAGGCGGGGGAGATTTGCCTGCACTTGGATTTTTGTTTTTTTGAAGCAAATCCAGGTGCAGGAACCATTCCAGCCCTGGTGGTAGCTGAGGGGCCTGCTTTGGGCCCCAAAAGCTATGCCCAAGCCTTGGTGGTTTGGCTGGGCCTGGGCAGGCTATTTTTAGCTGCCCAGTAAACCCAGATCAAGCCCACCCTCCATTAAGTAATTTGGGGTCCCCAATTGGGGACCCCTTTTTAAATCAAGTTCTTTGGGCTCAAGAGAGCCTGTCAAGCCAGTCCAAAAATGGTGACCAAATTGGAAAAAACCCCAAAATCCAAGAAGCCAAACCTGCCAAAATCAATGACCAGCCAAGCCAAGATGGACCGTCAAAAAGCCAAACAACTGTTCCTGAAAACCCCAAAAATAACCATGAAGCAGCCAACCAAACAGCAGAAACTGAAATGCTAAACCTTGCCACACAGATAGCATCAGAAGAATATCCAGAGGCACCTGCATGTGAGTAAGTATATAAATCAGAAGCACTTGAAAAATTTCTGTATCATCATCCTTATCAAATAAAGTTGATATGAACCTTTGGTTCACCAATATGTTTCCATACCTTTTTTGATGCTCTTCCATCTGCATACACCCAAGCGTCAGTACCCATCTAATGGGATAGATAGTCAGACTCTAGTTGATGAAACCAAAGCCTTTGACTACTACCGTCTACCCAAAACTACATTTGGCCCTGTGAATTTCACTGAGTATCCCGCCAATCCTGACCACAAACCCTGGACATTGGAAGACTTGCAGTGGTACACCTGCCCAAACACTCCCAAAGAACCCTACCAAATTGTCTGAGATAGCAAAGCAATCACCATCTACCCTTTGATCTTCAATGGGAAGTACAACAATCCTGCTGCCTACTTGGTCCCCATGGAACCGCCCCTGACACCCAAACCAACCATCTCAACCCCTCACTTCTGATGCCTCTGGCCAGAGTAGTCAATTCCTGGGAGTGCTTTACCTTGCGCTCACGGGATTGATTGACTCTGCCTTGCCAGCGGCTGGACCTTGGGCTGTGGCTGGGAAGGCCCTTTTCTACCTGGTAAAGTTAGGTCCCATCATCTGGTGGGCTATGCCAGTACCTGCTTTGACTCCTCTCTCACCTGCTGGAGCTCCACGGTACTCCTGGTATCCTGACAGTAGCTTTGAACATACCAGAAATAACACCATTTTCTCAACAGGGGGAGTGCCCACCACAGGATGAGTGCTAACTTCACAATGTAGGAGAACAATTTACCCAATAGGGCCCAGGGACCATTGGCAGGTACTATGAAATTAAAAAGGCCAGTGAGTGTAATATAAAACATGCCAAACAACTGGGGAGAGATTTTATTGGCAGCAGTCTTATGTTCCTATGGGCAAGTGGATCTGGGGGTCACTGGCGGTGTCAGGTGTAAGGAGTAAGCCAGTTTGGGATAATACTCAGAGAGATATGCTGGGCCATAGGGAATTACTGGATTTCAGAGTAATTTGGGCGGCTTGGCATCTGCTTCTGGTAAATGGTAAGCCAGCAGGTCTGGGTCAGAGTAATTGTTAGGTAAATGTAAAAGTGCTAAGAGCAAGTATGGGATTGCTTGGGAGAACATAAAGGTACATAACACTTTTATTACAAGAATAACAATGAGAAACTTCCTGGAAAGTCCAGGGTATAAGTATGCTCATCTGCCATGGAAAACTTTTGATGCTTCCTTTGGGCTGGGTGCTGGAGTCTACCTGGGCTTGAGAAATCTTGGTGGCGTCAACTGGCAGTGGTGTGTTATTGGCTGAGCTTGAATAAAGAATTGTGGTTTCCAGCTTAGTTTTGAGGAATTTGTCATCATCCTGCGGACCACCGGGCCACAGAGGCAGGTGTTGGCTTTGGATCCAATTTTGTGACACCTCATTGGCGGAGTGCTGGCAGTCCATGGAGAAACTCTTCAATTTTGGGCAACTAATTACTAGGTTAGTGTGGGTCCCTGTCCAGGAACAATTTGCAAGTGGTCAGTGCTTTGCTAGCCAGTATCAACAATTTCTCCAAAAATGGGTTGGTTCCTGGTTCAATTCTAATGATCTGAAAGCTGGTGGTTCATGGTTTGGGTCCCATGACACACAGGCTAGCGGTTCCTAGGAATTTGGGTTTTGAACCTGGGAGGTGGGACACCATCCCTTTGTTGGTCAGTGGTGAATCATTATTAGGATCAAGTTTTGAGTTGCACAGGAGGGACACTGTTCCTTTGATAGTCAGTAGGCAAATGTCACTTTTGACACACATTGTCAGTCAATGTCAGGGATCCAGTCTTGGGCAGCTGGCCTGTTGTTTCCAGGGGTGACCTGGGCTGGTTTTTTTGCAGGCAATGCCCACCACAAGAGAGGAGCTAACTTAAAAGGTAGGAGGCGGACTTTCTCACCTAGGACCTTGGGACGGCGGACCAAATTATAGTATCAATCACCCCTGTGAGGGTAATGAACACAATCCCAAACAGCTTTCCAGAATGGTTGGTTGAGAGGTTGGGTGAGAAAGCAGGAATAGGTTTTGGGGTCACAGGCAGTTCCACGGGCAGGCGTAAGCAGGGAGATAATTGAATTTTCCTCTGAACAACTTTGGTGTTGAAAATATCCACAGGCCTTGGCAGTTGTATCTAGCTACATATTGTATGTGGGCCAGGGGATTGAGTTTGAGTATCTTTTCTGGGGTATAGTCCTTGTATTTGGATCTCAGAGGGTAGTTAGTAAAATGAACGGGTCCAAAGGGTACACCAGAAGGACAGGAAACTGCAGGCAGTGGGGCAGGGGGGCCAGGAGATCTTGAACTGAATTTGTAGATAACAAATACAAAATAAGGCAATAGCTGTGTGAGCCAAAATAACATAACATTTATTCAAAAATGGCAATAAGTTTGGAGCGCGGGGTCCTTTGATCTATATAGCACCCCATCTCCAAACTTAACATTTTCCATGGGAGATTCATCAGGGCATTGGGAAAGGCAGGCCTGGGGGAACTGGGTGCTTGGGTCCAAAGGCAGCAAAATGGCACTCAGCCAGGGAGTTCTTTCATTGATCAAGAATCTCAATTTGGCTACCTGATTATCTTGCTTTAGTGTTGTGGTCATGAGACCGGGCCACAGGCCTGTGCCTCTTTCCTGTTGGCTCCTGATTGGTTGCTGGTGTAGACTTCAAGTTCATGAAGCTAATATTTGCCAAATCTGTTACAGTAGAAAACCAAATGGAAGGAATAGTACAGCCCCGTAAGACCTGAAACCAACAAAGGACCACCACCAAACCCTTAAGAGAAATTGACAACTTAAATGCTGTAATTGACAAAAAAATGGGTCAAAGCTGGGGTTGCTCAGATAGCCCTGGAAAATCTGGACCTATCATATTTTTATCCAAATAACTATGATAAGAAAATCACATGTTATACATTATTTGGTGATGGAAGCGCTCAACCTGCTGGTTGCCAGAATTTTTTGAATTATGATGTCATTGACGTAAATTCCAATGCAGGACCTACAACTGCTGAAAACATTTGTACCAACCAATCAGAAGCCACAGAATTCCCTCCCCCCATCCTGAACTACCTTTCCCCATTCCCCTCTAGAAACTTGTTTCTAGATATCTTACTCACCTTGGAATAAAAAAGAAAGTTAACCTCATGTTTGCGTATTTGGGCCTGATGGCCCCTGTCTTTAATGATATGGCCAGGGCTGTGGTTCAGTTGGCTTTGGACTCCTTTGCTGTCACTTAGCCTGCCTTTTACGTCACCTCACCTTCTTGTCATTATTCTAATTTTCCTCTGAAAATGATCTTCTTGACCTCAATCTTGACCTCCATTTTATGCTCCACAGGTCGCGGTTCCAGAATGATCAAGCCCTCCTCTCAATTTGGCCTACTGCTACTCAAACAATTAACTCTGTGTTTATTATATCCACATAATTTTTCTTTGAATAGTGCAGCTTGCCATCTAGTTTCAACAAAATCAGTACCTCCATTAGGTGCTGTGATTAGACTTCCATTTGGTGCAATGATTTCCTTGGTTTGACTTGTTTCACTGCATGGGCCAATATTCTAAGTATCAGTTTGTGGGGCTTGATCCCAGAAAAGTGCAGGAAGGCGGTTCTGCAGTCCATAGGCCCGGCAGTCCAGGGGAGTCCAGGGTAGGGGTTCAATTCCTGCTCCCAGGCCCAGGTTTCCAGACAGGAAGAATTGTCAATCCTGACAGTCAACAAAATCTGGGGGGCAGACATGCTTGTATATTATGTTCTTCAAGATGAAGGTGGCTGTCATCATTTTAGATTGGTTGGTAAATGCTTTGGCTTCTATCCACTTATTCAGATGGTCAACAGCTACAATTATGAAATTTTTGCGGTCATTAGTGACTAACAAGCAACTCACCACACTGATGACTACCATATAGAAGGCAAAACCAAGGCAGGTAATTTTGTGCTAAAATTGGCAGCCTTAGGCCTTTTGATGTTGAAGTTGTGACAGGCAGCTAGAGTTTTCAATACATCTGAGTGCATGTCATTTCACAAACAGTGTGTGAGAATTAAGGATAAATCTAATAGAAATAAAACCATGTTCTCAACCATAATAGATTCATGGTTTCAGCAACAATCAAATGATTGCTACCAACAGTTCCTGGAAGGCCAAAGGGAGGGATGGAATCAACTGAACACACAAAGCAACAGATAAAGCCAAATGGCCAGTTTTGTAAGGTCTTGCCCAATAAGGCGCAATATTATATACTATAATTATGTAAAGCGGTTGGGTTGAGATTTAACAAGCAACTAAAAGTAGGTAATGTTTGTAAAAGGACCTTTATGAGGCCTGCTAAAAACCTATAGTTTGACAAAAAGGTGTCATTGAATTCATTAAACCTAAACAAGCTATGTAAAAGAATGTATTGAACAAAGATTTATTTGTAAATAAAGGAATGTCTACATTAGGATATTTACCATGGGAGTATCTTAACATGAAAGTAGAGAAGTTATTCCTAATATAAAAGAATGGTGACTACAAGTCAATTGGATGTTTTCTGGCTATCTCCATTCTAACTATCCTAGATATTAAAAAACTAGAAAATTTAGAAGAAATAGAGGTCTGATCAGAAATGTATTTACTATAAACTTAAAAGTTAATTTCAAAAGCTATGACTAAGAAATATAATTAAAATTCAAAAAAGGTTAAGATTGAGAAGTAAATTTAAAAGATTGAAGGGAAAAATCCGTAGATAGTGATCTGGGGAAAAACCACTTAGAATTTCAGCTTAAAAGCTTACTCTTCTAAGGCCTTTATTTAAAGATAAGAAACATAAAACCTGGGAAGATCTTCAAGGGAAAAAACAAGGATATATTGGCAGGTAGAACTGATAGCCCAGGGAAATCACATGGTAGTTAGGGGAGGATAGTCTTGAAAAAGGCTTGAACAATAAAAACCCACAGATCTGCAGCTGCAGTATGGAGGAAGAAGTGGGTGTGTAAGTGGCAAGGAAAAGAAAAAATAATCTATTTTAAAATAGGATTTATAAAGAAATAATAATAGACAACTTGTGTGTGCGCGCGCAAAAGCAGAAGCAAACCCAAAAGCAAACCCAAAGCAAAAAATAAAACCAAGGTAAGGGTCTTGATTTTAAAAAACTAATAATTTATAAATTAAGCTTAAGTTTAGGTTTGAAACTTATAGTTTTAAAGAGCCTGCCCTTTGGGGCAGGGCACAACATTACCCCCTTCAGATATAAGATCAGGGTGGGCTTAGATATAGGGCTCAAGAAGGTCAGAACAGTTTGTGAGGTTGGACAATGGTTCCCATGATATCTTCTCTATGGGATATCCTTTCCAAAGTACCAGGTACTTTAGCTTTTCATAGTGATAACAGTGGCTGACTATAGAGTCCACCCCATACTCAGGAGTTCATTTGACCATTTAAGGAGAAGGTATCTCGTTGTTCTGGTGAGAAGGCGGGGGAGCAGCCTGGAGCTTGATAAGAGAAGCATGGAAAACGTCATGAATGCAATAACCAGGGGAAAGCTGAATACAAAACACCACTTTATAAATTCTATTGGTTATACAAAAAGATCCTATGAATTATGGTCCAAGCTTACAGTATAGCCATCTGATAGGAAGATTCTTGGTATTGAGGTATACCAAGTTATTGACTTGGATTATTTCCCCTTCCTGACAGTGTTGATTGGAGTGGATCTTGTAAACTGCAGTAGCCTTAGATAGGTTATCCTTTAAAGAATCTCATATGAGTTGTAGTTGGACCAGGAACTCCTCTGTTGATGGGGGACATATAGAGGAATTGACAGAAGGGATAAAGGCTGGAGTATATCCTAAGTTTGCCATAAAAGGGTTCATCCTAATAGAGGAGTGAGGGGTGGCATTATAGGAATATTGAGCAAAGGGAACATGAGAAGCCCAGTCATCTTGTTGTTCATTAGAGAAGTAGCAGAGGAAGCATTCTAGTGTCTGGTTTGTATGTTTAGTTTGGCTGTGGGTTGGGGATGGTAAGACATACTAAGAGAAAGGTAAACACCTAACTGTGACATGAAATCCTTCCAGAAGAGAGAAAGAAATTGAGGCCCCCAATCCAAAATAATGTATCTTGGAGTATCATAGTGAAAAAAGACATGCTTGAAAAAGAGGTTTGTAGTCTGTTTTGCAGTAACATTATAATGGCATGGAGAAAAAATGGCTTGTATTGAGAATCTGCCTATAATGACTAATATGGCGTCAAAACTATCAGAAATAGGGAGTTGAACAATGTAATCCAAGAAAAAAAGGCTGCCAAGGACCCTTGGGAACGGAAAGAGAGCATATCAGACCACAGGTTTTTGAGTGGAGTGCTTGCTTCTTTGGCAAAGAAGACAACTACTAACATACAACTTGACAAAAAAGGGCCTATTTGGCCACAAGAAGTGATAACATAGTTTAGCAAGGGCCTTATTATAGCCATAGTGGCTGGCAGCAAGAGAATTATGGAAGATAATTGTGAGTACCTGTCAAAAATTCAGAGAGAAGAATACCAAGAGATTATTGAAGTATAATATCCCATCTAGTAGGGAGAAGGCAGGGTTTGATACTGTTTACTTATTTGTCAAGGCAGTGATAATCTGGGACAAGACTTTATCAGAAAGCTTGGCATCATATATTTGTTTCAGTATGTGGGAGTTGTAGTACTGATAACATTAAAGTTGAGGAAACTCCCAGGGGGGATTAACACTCTTGGTGTTGAGGAGTTTGTAGTCCTCATTAACATTGGACAATTCCAGATGTCAACTAAGTGCGTCAGGGAGGGTATTAAGTATACTCTTTTTGTATACATGTTTGAAACAAAAGTTAAACAGTTCCAATACCCATCTTGTGTGTCTCTGGGAGATAAGGTGTGATATGGTGAAGTATAGTAGGTTCTTGTGGTCTGTGTAATTGAGAAAAGATTCATCAAGTCCCTTGAGATAGCAGTGTCAGTTATTGAGTGTTTTAATGATGACAAGGAGTTACTTGTTGTGTACTGGATAGTTTTGTTCAGCAGAAAGGTGCTTCTGGGAGAAGTATGCAACAGGATTTTGCATCCCATCCCCCAAGCTGAAAGAAAACACCACCAACAGCGTATTTGCTGGAGTCAGTCTCAACCAAGAAGGGCTTGGAAGGGTCAGGCATCAGTAAAACAGGAGTGGAGAGGAAGGTGGCCTTGGTAGTATTAAAAGCAAGCTGAGCTTTGGATGACAAATCAAATATAACAGAAGGAGACTGTGAGAGAGGGGGATAAACTAACTAAGTTTGGATCCCATCAAGGTGATACAAACCACCAGGATGCCACCCAGTGAATTACTAGAATAGTTTCTCTAAGGGTGGACCAGAGGGAGGAAACTGGGGAAAGTTGAGGAAGGTAGGTGCTCAGTCCCATCAATATGAAAGGTGAGCAGCCAAGGCGCCCAAGAGGGCGTGGGTTACGTCCTCAGGAACCTGCAGAAGAACAGGTTGTCAATCTTGATTTGAGGTGGGGGAGAGGAGGATGCTCCTTTGGTAGCAGGGATGAGCAAGATGAGATCAGAAGAGTGCAGGTCAATATTGTCACACGTCAAACTCATGGCCAAAGCCTCTCCTGAGATAAGGAGACTACTTGGGAGATACAAGAGGCTAGAGGGGTTGTTGCCCACAAGGCTCTCAGAAGAGAGAAGTTGGATCCAGAGGTCTGAAGTAGTCAACCAAAGAAGCAAAAGGAATGAAGCCACAGAAAACACTACAAATTTGAGGTCAGGGAGTAGCATTATTGGAAACTCCAGGAAATTTAGAGCCAAAATGGGTATTTCCCATACAAAAGAAGTCATTTTTGGTGCTACTGAGGTAGCTTCAAGTAACTTATGACAAAAATGGACTGGGAGGCTCATAAGTACCTTGGGGATGGTCTCAGGTACCTTGTACGTCAAAAGGAAGAAGACTGGGTTCAAAAGGGAAGTAAAAACCAGAAAACTCAAATTTAAAGTAGGTATTATACTAATTTTAAACTTAATTTTTAGATTCAAGTTGTCTTTTCAAAAGCAGGAGCAAACAGAGCAACCACTATACACCAACATTGCTCCTAAGGGATTCAGAGAAAATGCCAGTTTTAAACAGGACCTGTTGAAGGTAATTATCAAGATTTTGTGATCTTGATGAAAGATCTTTATTATTCATTATAGTAAGGATGTTGATATAGATTGTATGAGGACAATCTTTGCTACCAATTAGGTCTATATAGGACTACAGCCTGGTGGTATCCCAAGTCCAGAGGAGAAAATACACAGGTCTGCAAGTAACGGTGGCGCGTTCTACTTGGATACTTCTGGCTACTAGGTTTTGGCTAGTAGTGATACAACAATAGAGATCCTTTAATATCTATCTTCAAGGGTGAATATTCTGATCAATCTCTAATCAGGAGTGTGACCGTACTACAGTCACATTGAGCTGTGGTTTCACAAAGAGGTTGAATTGTGATGAATTTCATAGGTTGAAATTCAAAACAATAGGATTGGCCTTGGAGAGACTTTCCAGCGTAGCAATGATACCCAGGAATCAATTAGGCTGTACTAATTGAGGGCTGTAATGAATAATCTGAACAATTCAGATTATGAGACTAGGTGTCTCAAACTGTCTAATTAACCATGGCAATTAATTGATACCATGGAATATATTGATGGGGATTTAATCATAGGGCCAAAATGGACTTGACTGTGTCAAGTAAAGACTAGGTGTCTTAAACTGATTTATTAACTGGGAAGATCAATTAATATATATACCCTGGAATATGATTAATGGGGACTTAATCATAGGTCCAAAATGGACTTGACTGTGTCAAGTAAAGACTTGTTGTCTTCAAACGGATTAATTAACTGGGAAGGTTAATTAGTGTATGCTTGGAATATAATTAATGAGGATTTAATTATATTATTTAATTGCCTTGACTGTGTCAAGAAGTTTGGTTAAGGTTAGCCAAAAGTAACCCCCCCAAATTGTGGTTTAAAAGCACCGTGTTGGAAAATTCATTGGGTTAAAAGCGCCGCCGCGCCGCCTAATGGATTTGTGAAGCGCCAAGGCGCCACTATCAAATTTTCTCAGGCGCTGGAGCACCGCCTGGGGAAATTGCTGGGCACCACAATGGCGCCTGGTTCAAGTTTTGAAGCAGTTTAATGGATTTTTAAAGCAAAAAACCATTAAATGCAAAAATAACTAAATGTAGACAATGATGTCTATGCATTCAGGATTGATCAGCTGGTTCCCAGTTGGAACATGGATATCTTGGATCAGGAATATGTATATTCCATAGGGTTTTGGCGCCGGAAGTCTGGAAGTCTGGAATGCTTCAAGCCAAAGCAATACATTTCCACAGAAATAATCAGGTGATTCTGGAATGCATTAGGGCAAATTCTTATAGGTTAAGAGTGTGAAGATCTTTTTGGTTAAGATCTGGATTGGATACTGCTGTTATGTCATAAACCATGTGATAGGAATCCAGGGTGATTCTAAGACTGGAAGGGGTTTCAGCCAAATGTACCCCAATTGGTATATAATGGAAACAGGATAATAATTAATAAAAAATGATGCTTATTGTGACAATGGTTGCTTTCCCCTCAATCTTTTTATGCTCTGTGTTTTTGGCTTTTAACTGAAATAAGACTACCATGGAATGAAAGAGATGGTCTGCAGCTAAAACTATGGGAAGCAAAAAACGTGGAAGTGATCACCAGATGGCAACAAGTTTAACGCCAAGATTACTTGCCTGGAATCCAAGCTCATTGAAGCTTAAATAAAGGATTCCCTGTCAAACCGTAAAAGAGTCATATCAGGATAATGAAGAAGCAAGCATGAATTTCCTGGATCTGTCACAAGGAGAGTACCTTATATAGGGTGGATAAGCCCTCTTTCTAGATTATAATCTGACACTTCCAACTCTTACTAGTCAGTCTATCTATTCCCCAGACTACTAGTTTCAGCCCCCAGAGTTAGGCAGCCATGTTGGTCTGGCATGGGATTTTAATAGATTGCTGGACCTCAGCTTATTTCCTCAGCATATTGGCGTCATCTAGTTTGTGGTTTATACATGTGTGAGTTTGGTTACCCTGTTAACTGGGTTTTTGCATCATGCATTATTCTTTTTAAATGACCTTCTATATTAGTCATAGAGTTTGAGGTATCTCCAAGAGCAAATGTTTGGCGGGAACCATCTTGCATTATTATACTTGGGTATTCTATCTTAGTGGCTGTGGAACGTTCTGTGCTTGTGGTCAGGAATCATCAAGCTTATCCAATCAGGGTTGATCCAATGGGAGGACCAGTATTAGATCAGGATAAATCTTTGGAGTAATATTCAATGTACTAATTAGCCAAAGCCAGAAGCAGGATCAGCTGATGCTTCTTTAAAATGGCTAGCTGTATGGCAATTGGCTGTCTAACCAATCATCCAGGGGAATAATGATCAAGTCTACCATATTATTCTGGAGTCCTGACATTTCCCCTGGCTAGACTGGACCATATATTCTTCCCTGGCTCAGATATCTTATGAATATATATAATACATCAAACTACTCAGGATATACCAACAAGACAGACGCCCGTCAGTATATTGCCAACATGTCTGATGAGGACAAGAGATTATTTTATTGTCTTTCCATAAGGCGTGACATTCATTGATCTGCGGCACTTGGGATGGGGATGCTGAGTCAATTTTCACTGGTTTGGATGGTTTGACTTGTGCAGAGGAGCAGCAGGGCAGCACCCCGCTGGAGGCTTTGACGTCATACACATCTAAGTGTCAACCTTTCATTGTGCCCCAAGAAACGCAATCAATTTCAGGGAAGCGTCCCAGTAACAAGCCAGCAGAATTGCGTCCAAAGAAACCAGTGGTTGTTCTAACACAGGAGACTATTAGTGAGCAAGTATTTAATATGTCCCCATCACTGGTAGTGTGAAACTTAGGGGTGACACTTAGTAGTCAACCTATAGGACTGGCATCTGCTAAACTATTTGGAAATACCCAAGAGCCCTTATATCACCAGCATTGAATTGGTGAAGCTGGGGTTTCCTTCTTGGGTTTGTTTGTTGGGGAGGATATTATCCCTCAGCTCTTATTTCTTGCCATGCAGAATTATCCCCATCATGACTTGAAAATGAGGGTTTTTGTGGTGATCCACATGTGTGCTGTTTTGCAGGCAAGGGTTGATTTGGCTTCAAATAAAGACAATATGCTGAAGAGTGACAATGTGTGGTTAGCTAGTGACGCTGTAAACTAGTAGGTAACATAGGGCTACTAAGGGTAAGTAGGGTGAGCCTAGTAGGTAACATGGTCTACTAGGGTAAGTAAGACCTGGCTGGTAGGTAACAAAGGACTACCAGAGGCAGATGTTGCCTCCACCCAGCAGAAGATGTTAGCTGCTTTGGGCTATAGTGCTTCACCTAGCAGGGAACTGTGGCTGCAGGAGGGTGAAGACTGAAATAGCAAGCAGGGAACTTTGGCTGTCTGGGGGGAGTAGGTTTTGGACCCCTGGCGGGTAGCACGGGCTGCCAGGGAGGAGAAGAGCTTTGAGAGCTCTACGCACCCTAATATGCTTACAGAAGGGCTTGTGAGCAAGCACCCTACCTAACAAACTGGTAGGGTGTCCTTGTTTATACCCCTATGGGAGCTTTGGGGGAACCCAAAGTGAGCATTGGAGACAACCTCCAGAATTAACTCATACAGAATGGAACATCCTCCATGTCAAAAATTTCAAAAATTGTTTTTGCTTTATTGTTTATAATTTCAATTAAAAGCTCAAAATAAAAATCAAACATTGCTTTTATTATCAGTGTCAATTATTTAATCAATAAAAAAGTAATCTTTAATATTGAAAATAAGAAAAATATTTTTGAGAATTGTTGACATGGAGGATTTTCCATTCTGTATGAGTTAATTCTAGAGGTTGCCAGCATTGGAGGGTATAGACTTGCTCAGAGGTGTCACCAAGGCGGCTTGCTTGGGAAAGTAAGCTGCAGAACTTGGTGTGATCAGGCCTCTGGGAAGTAGAGCTGATTACTCTACAACTGAAAGCCCAGGATTAATCACCTGGGTGAGTAAAGAAAACACATAGACATTGATCTATGGTTGAATGGCATAAGTAGATTGCCACTTGCAAGGGCCCAGTCAAATGCCAGTTCAATCTAAACTTATTCCTGGGTCTACAAGTTCTGGTAATGGGGACTGAGATAAAGAACCAAAGTGGTTCACAGAAGTAATAGAGAAAACTAGCAGGAAGGACTGTTTGGTCACAGTGAAGGCTAGTTGATGGACTGTTAATTTATATTGAATTATGGGAACCAATATGGTTCAGTGTGTAGAAGGAACAAAAGAGGTTCCTAGTGAGGATTTGTTGAGGAACTGGTTGACAAGAAGTTGAAGGACAGAAAGATTTTGGATGCAGGACTAGGTGATCAAAAAGTAGGATGGCCAAAGGACCAGAAGTTGGTGTTGAAGAACTGAAGAGCTGATAGGATGAACTAGCCAGACTGGATGCAGAGGCTAGAAGAGCTGATTTTAGTGACTTTTGAGAGGAAATATAGATAAAAAAGAAGTTAAAGAATAATTAAATACTGCCTGATTATGATTAAAAAAGGATTAAAAATCATATAATGAAAAAGAAAGAGAAAGAAAAAAGAAGATATAGTTTTTAAAACTATATGTTATTTTAAAAAAAAGAATTGAAGAGGAAATAAGCCAGAAAGAAGCTTGAAGAAGAACAGAGAAACTGTAAGGACAAAAGAGCAAATTTTGCCAAGAACAACTAGGAGAGGCAAAAGTACAAGCTGCAGGCAGGTTGAAAGTTGCAAAACATTGAAAGAAACATAGAGAAACGTTGAAAAATTAAGGGGTCAAAGTTTTCCTGAGTAAAACATATGTGGAAGCGCTCAAGATTTGCTGGGGAAATGTGACGGTAATTGCGGCAAAACTGTTTGAAACACAGAGAAGTTGTTTACCCAGAGCGAGACAGCCTTGAGTTTGAACCAGGGTCAAGGACGGGTCATCCAGGGAAACCTTTTTGGCAAAACTGTTGAATTGAGGCGTGTGATTGACTACAAGCCAGAGTCTATTTGATCAATTTTTTAAGGGCTTTAACTTAAGAGTTAAAGCCTCTAAAATGAAGAGCAGAAGCAGGAAATTCAGGGCTTTCATTGGCTAAAGTAGGTTTAAAGGTTTAATATATTATAGAAGAAGAAAAACAGGATAGTTTAAGCTTTGAAGAACCAGGGTTCTAAGAGAGGTTTTTGGTCTGAAACAAGGGGTTATAAAAGGGAGAGCTATCTGAGATTCTTCAGGGACTGGATCAAGTGAGTTAAAAAGGCCAATAAAGCTACAGAAAGAGCAAAAGACCAAGAATAGAAAGCCAGAGCTGGAACAAACTGCAGAAGCCCAATATTAGAACACAGGAGCCCAAGACCAAAGCGCAGGAGCCAAAGACCAAGTAAAAGGAGTCCAAGAGATTATTAAAGGACTCCAAGTATTGGCACAAACCCCGTATTATCCCCTATCCCAAGGCCATGTATCAGAAGGTTTCTAAGGGGATCTTCCTTCTGACTGTGAATAAAGCGTCTATTACAACCCCTATCCAAATTTCCCGTGTTAAGAAAGAATATAAGTACTATTAGTCAACTACCCCACATTTTCTATCCTAGCCTGGGGACAAGGAACCCTATTGCCTAGGGTGCAGGAAGTTTGCCTCTAGTAAGTCTGCCCAGAAGGAGTGGGAGAAGGTGACTAGGCATCTGGAAATGACAAATAGAGGAAGAGAGTTTATTGGGGGAGAGTTTGCAAGACTACACAGGATTGGTATCAACCTACGTAAGTGCTGGCACCTGCTAAAGTACAAGTGTATAGTGCAGACTCTTGCCTGGTAATTGGGAAGGTACTGGAGGAGTTTGCTCTTATACAGGCCAAGTATAAGCTCCTAACCAACAATTCACCACTGTTGGAGAATGATGACTCCTTCAATCTGGTCCCTGGCTACAACCCAGGACACACTTTGGGGACTGGTGATCAGGAACCCCACAGTTATACTGTCTTCTGCTGGCTTCTGTTTAGTCTCTGAGCAAGAGAGGATTCAAGTGCTCGATTAAGGTTTAGCAAGCATTGTCTTGGACCCAGCAGTAGTTTGCTCAGTAGATAGGTCTATCTCTGGATTTTTACTAGAGTTTGCCATGCAAGCAATTTCAAGCTGGTTATTGCCTTTGGACCCTTATCCTGAGCTCTACTCATTGTTGGGAATAACTAGCTAGGATGCGCAAGATAGTTGCATAAGTAGGGCAACTTGTTGGGCCTGAGAAGCACTTCATTACGGAGATAGACAATAGGCAATTTGCAGAATGATCTTGTGCAGAGACAGTCTTCTTACACCAGATCTGCATTTGCCTATGGGTACTTTTGACAACATGGCAGCTCATTGGGAGAAACTTTGTAACAAAATATGAGGTATTTAAGCTACGCTTCCTCAAGAGTACTGCTATATTTCTGACTTCATGGTTGACTGTGTGGTCCTGGATTGTGTGTATCCTCTTGATTATGGGCTCTGGCGGGTTGATTCCAACTATTCAATGATTTGTCTTCCTTTTGTTAAATTCTCACAGCTATCAATTGCTGTTTGCCACTTATATCTTCAGGTGGTCACCTTCCTCTTTGCAAAGGGTTGTCAGTTCCCATTTGTATTCCTAAGTAACCAACAGAAATCTGGTCAACAGCTCGTGGTTAATCCTGAGAGCCAACAAGAGAGTGAATCAAGTAGCAGTGAACAGGAAGGGAGTGATCCAGATTATCAGGAGGGTGACCCGTGACAGAAATAAACTTATTGTTTTAAAATTCATTTTTTTCAGCTGTAAATTTTAAAGTTTAATTAGTGCCAATAATAGGCAAAGAAAAGAAATTCTTAAAGAATCTGGTATATACTCAAATTATGAGTTGTTCATCTGTCAGATTCTTAATTGTATATGTGTCCTGTGAGGTTTTTGATAACTACAAAAGGACCCTTCCATAAGCTATCCAGCTTATGGGATTGACCCACAACCTTGTTGTGGTAAGAAACCTGGCTTCCCACTTTAAATTCCAACAAAGGACGGCGCTTTTTGTTCTCAGCTATCTGGCCCTTTGCTCTAGACAGGGAGGCTTCTGTGAAAGCTTTGGCTTGAAGCTTGATCAGTATTTTGGTTAACTTAGTCAGGTATTGCTGATAATTCATGTCAACAGGATTGCTCATAGTGGAGTACAGGATTGGCGGAATGACAGGGTGGTGACCATACACCAACTGGAAGGACAAAAACCTGGTAGTGCTGTGGATTGATGTTGTAGGCTGTTGTGAATACCGCTATTCACCATGTTTTGATTTCGCCTTTGGTAGGCCATTTTGAGGACAAATCCCTTGCTTTTGCTTTTGCCTCTCAAATGAGTTGATGACTGAATAAGGAAATAAAATTGTTTGGTTTCTTGACTCTGTACATCTCACTTGCCCTACTCCTGCTGGTGGCAAGTGATCCTATCATCCTGGTAGTGTTTTGTGGTATTACTAACCAATATATATTCCATTTTTTATTCACCAATAAAATTAAGCTCTATTCACATTTTTGTCTTTGTGTCTTCCAGTACTTTGGCGCCTTTCTCTAGCCACAACTAGTAGAGATTACTCATTCAAGGCTACAAGGTAATCACATAGCCTTTCCTGTCATCTAACTGATACTTAATACAAATCTAATCCTAAGGTTAGGATTTCCTGTTGTGTGTCTGTGCTGCGCCTCAGAACACAACAAAAAATGGTGCTCACTACAGGGGCTGTAAGCCCCTTGGTTATCTCTTTTGCATCCACGTTTTCAGGTTCTTTGTCTCCACCTATACAAGAGCCAACTTCACCTGAAATTACTAGCCCTCCTATTGAGGAAGATATTGCTGACTCTCCTATTTTCCCTACTGTACTGAACCTCAGGAATGGTCCCCGCCTAGTTGCTTACCCCATGGGTACCCCTGACTTGGAACAAGTCATGGCAGTAGCCCTTGGGATAGCCTGTGAAGGAGCTATCCCTTGTCTTCAGCTACAGTTCAGTCAAGTGGAATACTATGAATTGATTGTGGCTCCTCAAATTCCACAAAATCTCCTCTCAGCAGCTGGCTCTGCTGAACACTATATATTGTCTTTTGTCCAGCCTGCCTTGGCCCACCATCAAATGATGTTTTGGCTCCATGGTCAAGAAATCTAGTCTCTATAGGCAGTGGTTACTCATCACTGGGACCAGTTTGCTGCTTGCCAACAGTGGATCTATTCCCTGTTTTCCTTGGTATCTGACAATCAACACCACTCTGTTACCTCCCAGACCTGTTTGATTAACTCTATTGAACAAATGCGCCTGTCTATCCCCAAGTACGTGAGAGAGCGTCTACACAAGTTTCACCAGTTAGAACAACCCTGGCAAACTCAAGTAGATTCCACCTTGAATTCTTACCTCTCCAACTTTGAACAACTTGTGCAGCAGCTCAATGCATTCAGCACACATTCTTTTGAGCAAATACAGCAAGTAGCAGACTTTGCTACTAATGGCCTTAATGAACGCTGTACAGCGTTTGATCAAGAGAGAACTGCTACTGCTATAGCCAAACTCCAGAGTCAAGTGGATGAATTATCTACACCCAAGCCAGATGTTCCTCCATCTCCCCCTTCTGATGACTTAGCGGATCAAGAGCAGAGAATATGGGATGCTATTTGAGAACTACATACAACTACTTACAGTCAAGAGCGTCCTACTGAAGCACATCAACCTGACCCCCAGGTGCTTGAGTTGACTGCTCAAGTTGATGAGCTACAGCAAGAGCTTGCTTCCCTACGCAAAATGATGGCAACTGCTGCTAGTCCAGTTGGGGCTGCAGACAAGGATGGTTGTTGCCCTGGCTTACCAGGAGCCCCTCAAATCCAATGTGCTAGGGAACTAATTGCCCTAGCTAAAAAGGTGGATCATTTGAAGCAGGACCATACTGAGCTGGATAGAGATGTGCAAGAGATGAGTGAATCAATTGACTCTGTGAACAACAGGTTTTCCCCATGCCTCTCAGTGTGATCATCCCTTACTTCTCAACTAGCTGAGCTCTCTACAGTAGTGACCACCCAAGGGCAACACCTAGAAGCTACTGCACAACAGACCACTCAAACTGTCAATACAGGTGTCTGCGCTGTTGAGACCCTGACTACCCTTGAAGAGAGTGTTTGCCAGATATGGGCTAGTAAGCCCCCCTCTGAATCCAAAGCAGAGTTTTTCCCATGTATAAACGTACTCAATAGCAGCAATGGTGGCCAAACTCCTGAAGCACACTTCAAGCCTACCTTTAAGCAAGTCTTTGACCCCAGAACCTCAACTATTGAAGCTTTCCTAACTATCTACAAAACTGCCATGAAACAAGCAACAGATGAAGTTAAGAAAGATTATATTCTGACTTGCCTACACCCAATCTGTCAAGAGGTAGTTGTACCAGAGCTGCCCACCATTGAGACCTGGGAAGACATGAAACAGCTCCTGATTAACAAGTTTGGTGGTGATCTTAGCCTGGAGGTGAATAAGGACACCTTCATGTACATTGCTTTTAAACCTAAGGAGGCACTAGCTGAGTTTGCTGGCAGATTTTACATAGAAGGACAGTAACTGATAACAAGCAGACAATTGACAGCCCATGAAGCTTACATGGCTTGCGCTCAAGCCCTCAAAGTTAACCAGCTTCTGTGTCTTCACTTCAAAGCCCATAAAGCTATTCTTTCCTCTATGAAAAGCATAAATATGCTATTTCAGGACATGTACCTTACCCATTATGGAGCAGTTGTGAGGGAAAGTTGAGCTGCTTCTAATTCTGGTTTGTCTTCCTGTTGTCCTTGCATTCTTACTATGAACTTGTAAAATCTTTGACGCCAAGGTTACCACAACTGTGGTCAGATAGGTCATCATTCTTGAGTCTTCTCTAACTCTCAGGTTGAAGGAGCTGATCTAAAAGAGCAGACGGGAAAAGAACAGTCAATTTAGAGGCAGAGACGCTCTTGGTTGAAAATTCTTCCCAGTCTCTTTCAATCCCTCCCTCTATATCTGACTCTGAGCCTGCTGATAATGAGGCTCCTCCTATCCTCCTCTTGTTCCATGATATCTCTGACAACTCTGACCTGGATGACTCTGATACTGACAACGCTGATGCATATGGGTACTCTGTTCTGGCTGTTACTGAAACCATTAGAGTCCCCTATAAATTGCAATCAGGAAAAACTACATTTACCACTAAACCTTTGTCTTAAGCCAAAGAAGTTGTCTCTTGCCCTTATCTCACTCAAGCTAAGAGGTCCCCTGTGCTAGTGTAGTTTTCAGAAGAAGCTGAAAAGGTTGCTGACGCTGTCTTCAAGAGTGTATATGTTTTTCTCTCTCTCCAAACTGTTTATAAGGAGTTTCCAGGGCTAAGATGCATGATTGAGAAGTGGGATAAGGAACTAATAGAGGCTCAAGATATCTTGGCTGTCCTTCTACCCTTTGGTTGCACTACCACTCAAATAGAGATATTCATCCAAAAAGTGAAGATCAAGGCCATTTTAGACACCAGCTTGCCAGTCAACTTGTCTCCTCCAAGCTTGTGAAGAAGCTCAAACTTGCCCCTGACCTTAACTATCACCAGTTGTATGGCACAGCTGGACTGTCTATGACCTGCGCCATAGGGGCGTACTCCGCTCTACCCATGCGGTTTGATAAGCTTCTTTTAGCCGCACCAGCAGTTGTCTAAGAAAAAAAGAGTTACAATCTTTTAATTGGAACTCAGTTCCTTAGGGAATATAATGAGATAATCAACTTGAAAGATGGTTACCTCTCTATTCTGGGATAAAAAGTCCCTCTGATCTTTGAAGAGACAGTTAAAGTTCCTGGGAAACGCCTCAAGACATGTGCCTTGGAATATCCCACTGGGGTTTTCAACCTCAAATATTGCACCCACTCTTTAAACATAAAATGTCCACCCATGGCTTGTCCTGCGTCTGAGGGGATACCTCTCCTAGCCACGTCTGCTGTCACCATCCCCCATGTCTCCCAGGCTATCCTATACTCCCAGATATCATATGAACTACCTGAACAACCCTTCTTGGAGTTGTACTCTCCTCCCTCATTAGGATGCAACAAACCTTACCTCTGTCCTGGAATCCTAGACGTCTCCCATAAGGATCCTGTTTAATTGCTGATAGCCTACCTGACTGCTCTCCCCATGACTGTGTCTAGAGGACAGGTTGTTGGATATGGCAAGTTGTTGGGCACTTCTGATATCCTGTCTCTTCATCTTTTTGGCAGGTTCCAAGATTTTAACCTACCTTAGGATGAACCCCAAGTCCTATCCTTGTTCACCGCGCAAGACTTTCCACAGCTGTCCCCAGTTCAACAGAAAGAGGTGCTAGACTTACTAGACTAATTTTCTGACATTTTTGATAAGGACAGTACCAACTATGGGTTGGCCAAAGGTGATATACATCAGATTGCACTGGCAACGCCCCCCTTCCATGCTAAACCATATTGCTGCAGCCACGTGGAGGACGCCCAGGTATCCAAAGAGCTCAAAAAACTATCAGACACTGAGCTGCTGGCACCTTCCCAAAGTCCTTGGGCATCCCCACTACTTATCTTAAAGAAGAAAGATGGAGGTTATTGTATTATGATGGACTACTGCCAACTGAACTCCTTGACCAAGAAGGACTCATACCTCTTGCTGTGTATTGATGATGCTCTCTGACGTCTTGGAGGCTCTAAGTTTTTCTCTGCAATGAATATGGCATCTGTATACTGGAAAGTTGATCTATCTCCCAAGGATTGCCAAAAAGCCGCGCTCATTACATCTGAGGGGCTTTTTGAGCCTACTTGCATGCCACAGGGACTTTGCAATGCCCCAGCCAACTTCCAAAGGGCCATAGACTCCATCTCCCAAGACTTGAAGCTGTCATGTGCCCTAGTATATTTGGACAATATAGAGGATTTCAGTGCTACCTTCACCAATCATCTGGCTCATTTCAAAGAGGTGTTAATAAAGATTCAAGAACCTGGCCTCAAGCCAAAACCTTCCAAGTGCGCTTTCTTTAAAGAGTGTCTTGAATTCTTGGGCCATGAAGTAAACTAGACAGGGATTTGCCCAATGACTAAGAAAGTTGAAGCTATTACCAAAATGCTTCCGCCCACCAACCTACAAGAGTTACAAGTCTTTCTAGGGATGATGTGCTACTATAGACAGTTTATCCCTGACTTTGCCAATACTAGTGAGCCTCTAGTTCAGCTGTTACATAATGTCTCTTTTGAATGGACTGCCAGTCAGCAGCAAGGCTTTGAAACCCTTAAGCAAAAACTCAAAGAGGTGCTAATCCTATTGTATCCTGACTATGATAAGGAGTTCATCCTATATACCAATGCTAGCAATCTTGCTATTGGAGCCATTCTGGTCCAACTAGACAATGAGGGTGTAGACCATCCTGTGGTGTACACATCTTGTGTGCTAAAAAAACATGAGAAGAATTATAGTGTCACTGAAAAGGAGTGTCTTGTCGTTTTGCATGCAGTAAAGCAGTTCTACCACTATGTATATGGTACCCACTTCACAGTTGTCACTGACCACGCTTTGCTTAAGTGGTTACAACAACTTAAGGAGCCAGAAGGGCGCCTAGCTAGATGAGCCCTACATCTGCAAGGTCACAACTTCACTGTGCTCTATTGCCCTGGAATTCAACATCAGAACACTGATGGGCCATCCAGAATGCCCATTCTTGCTTTGCATCCTGAAGAGGCTTATCAGTTGTACAAGCTAATTGGATACCCTTTTTCTTGGGAAAGTAAGACAGAAGAGGTCTGACTGGCCTTGTCCAAACTATCCAAAGATACCCTCATATGCAATAATCAGCTCTTCAAGAAAGTACAAGACCAGTATCTGCCTTATGTACAACCCAGTCTTTGCCTCTTGTTGGTGTTGCAAGCTCATAAAGAAACTGGGCATGGAGGCATTGCCAAGACCTTTGACTGGCTTCAGAAGAACTACTTCTGGGAAAACCTTTGCCTGCTGATCCAAGACGTCATAGCTAGTTGCCACAGCTGCCAGCTACAGAGGCCTTGAGCTGCTGCTCACAAGTTCAAATTAGTTCTCCCTCAACATGCTTTTCATACTGTCAGCATTGACGCAGTAGGTCCTCTCCCCTGCTCACATTCTGGGTGTTGCTTTATTCTGATTGCCGTTTTTCATTTCAGCAAGTGAATAGAGGCTTGCCCCACAAAGGACATAACAGCTAAGACAACTGCTGCCTTCCTGTTACAAGATGTTTTCTACCGCCATGGCTATCCTCAAGTGTTGCTCTCAGATAATGAAACTAACTTTAATGCCAAGCTGGTAACCTCTGTTGTCAAAGCTTTGGGGCCACACCAGTCCTTCTCTGCCCCCTAAAATCCTTCTACCAATGGGGCAGTTGAGCATGCAAATTCAACACTGGTCTCTATCATGAGGAAGCTCACCTACTCTGACGCTGCAAACTGGGACCTATACTTACCTGCCGCTCTCTTTGCATACCGCCTTACCAAACATTGTGTCACTAGATAATCCCCTTTTGCTATGTTATATAGGCAAGAGGCTACTACCCCATTGCTCTTGGGGGGCCCCTGCTTACCTCTGATAAGGCCATGAATTCTGACAACCACATCAAGGATCTAGCCAACCACATAATTGATATACAGGCCACTTCCTGCACTTCTGCATACAAGACTAAGATGCTTGAGCTTTCTCCCAATAATGCTGGACGCTCCCCCTTGCCTGAATTTGACGTTGGTGACCATGTGCTTTACTACCAACACAGAGTAGGTGGGCACACACATAAGTTGGACTCTCTGTGGATTGACCCTTTAGAAGTGACCTTTATATGAGGGTCCATGTTGTGTTTGGCTCCAGGGGACAACATCCTGGAGGACACAGCGGGAAATCTTTATTACAAAAGATTTGAGACTCAAAGCTAGCCTTGGGTTAGCCTTCAGGGCAAAATTAAGGGCACATACCTTAATTTCCTGGAAAACGAGATGTAAAAGTCCTTTTGGCAGAAAGGACAGGAAAAGATTCAATATTATAAAAGCCAACGCAAATGTGGATAAACTTGTCTTTATTAGGAGTAATGATTCTACTTTAAATAGTTGACAAGAAGCAGGGATCACTTAATAGGAGGACAGAGTGGCTGAGGGGGTCACGCTGGGATGAGGTCATACCAGGATCAACCACAGACAGGTACAATAATCCGGAATGGGTGGATATTGAACCAGACCCATTTGCAGAAGGCAAGGAATTTCCAAACTTGAAGGCAAAACCAGTCAAATTTTTGCAACTATCAATATTCAAAGGACAAATTGAAATAGCATTAATAGTGCAATTTACAACACCTCCCCCCTCAAGATTGGACGGAGGGAGTTGATACTTGCAAAGGAATTTGGAGTGGACATGGGAAAAGGGACAGCCAGACAATAGTAGCTTCACAGTGTACTCAAAGCCCTTCTTGAAGGTAACCTTACAGGGGCCGATCCAGAGGGAATCCAGCTTGTGGGCTCTATCACCTGTAAGATTCTGGTAGTAGAGAACTAGATTGCCCACTTGGTATTTGAGGAGGGGGGCTCTAGAAGAATTGGATGGAGAGAGCTCCAAAGCCTTAACCTTATAAGCAGTGGAGTATTTGGTTGCCTGGATGTCAATGATACGGTTGGTTAGGTCTTTCACATGGGTCTCAGGATTTGCAGATGTATCATACTCAATCAGAGACGGTCTCAAGATTGAGGGGGTAGTGGCCTCACGTCCATAGAGAATGGCAAAAGGGGATTGACCAGTCACCTGGTGTCTACTAAGGCGGTAGGCAAAGAGGGTGGCAGGGAGGAACATGTCCCAATTGGCAGCGTCAGAGAGTGTGAGTTTTCTTATGATGGATATCAGGGTGGAGTTTGCTTGTTCAACAGTCCCATTATTGGAGAGATTATATGGTGCAGAGAACAACTAGTGAGTCCCCATAGCTTTGACAATAGAGGTGATGAGGCAAGCATTAAAGTTGATCCCATTTTCAGAAAGCAGGACTTGAGGGCAACAATGACAATAGAAAAAGTCTTGCAGCAAAAAAGTAGCCATGGTCCTAGCTGTTAGATCTTTTGTTGCTCTGGCTTCAACCCATTTGCTAAAGTGGTCTATAGCAACCAAAATAAACCGACATCCTGACTGAGACCGGGGGAAGGGCCCAACAGCGTCAATACTCACTGTATGGAAGGCATGTTTTGGAGGGATGAGTTGGAACTGGTGTTGGGAAGGACAAGGACGTTGGAGCTGACAGGAATGACAGGAGGCAAGGACACCAGGGATCAAAAGGCGCATATTTTCCCAGTAGAAGTTTTTGCACAACCAGTCATGAGTCTTGGCTATGCCTCCATGGCTAGTATCAATATGAGCTTGGAGGATGATGGCTATCCTCATACTAGGGCAAATTTAAGGTAGGTAGGCATTGTTAACTTTCTTGAAGAGTTGTCTATCACAAATTATGGTGTCCTTGGATAGGGTCTGAAGAGCCAGGCAGATATCTTTGGGCTCAGTGGTCCAAGAGCCAGGATATTCTATTAGCTCTTATAGTCAATCAGCATCAGCGGGATGGATGGCCAGGATGGGCATCCTTGACAGGCCATCAGCATTCTGGTGTTGGGCCCCAGGACGGGTACTACTGTGAAATCATACCCTTGCAGACGTAGAGCCCAACGTGCTAGCCGACCTTCAGGTTCTTTTAGTTGTTGTAACCACTTGAGAGAAGAGTGATTGGTGACTACTGTGAAGTGGGTTCCATAGATGTAATGCCAAAACTGTTTCACAGCATGCAGTACTGCCAAAAATTCCTTCTCAGTGACACTGTAGTTCTTTTTGTGCTTATTAAGGACTCTTTATGAGTAGGCCACAAGTCAATCTACTCCTTTATTGTCAAGTTGGGCAAGGATAGCACCTACAGCTACTCCACTAGCGTCGGTATACAAGATGATCTCTTTATCATAATCAGGATAGAATAAGATAGGAGCCTCCTTGAGCTTGGCCTTCAGCGCTTCAAATGCTTGTTATTAGCTGTCAGTCCACTCAAAGGGGACGTTGCAAAGCAATTGTACAAGGGGTTCACTCAGCTCAGCAAAGTCAGGGATGAATTGTTGGTAGTAGCCCATCATACCAAGGAATACTTGTAACTCTCAAAGATTTGTGGGAGGTAGCATCTTGTCAATGGCTTCTACCTTGTTATTCATGGGGCGGATTCCAGTCTGAGTGACTTCATGTCCTAGAAACTCAAGACGTTCCTTGAAGAAGGAGCACTTCAAGGGTTTGAGTTTCAGGCCGCCCTCACAGATCTTGATGAAGACAGACTTGAGATGCTCCAAGTGGTCAGTAAAGGTAGCACTGAATACAGTGATATCATCAAGATACACGAGGACACAAGAGAGTTTTAGGTCTTATAATTTGGAGTCCATAGCTTTCTAAAATGTGGCAGGGGCATTGCATAATCCCTGGGGCATACAAGTGGGTTCAAAGAAGCCCTCTGATGTGATGAGCACAGCCTTTTCACAATCTTCAGGTGATAAGTCAACCTGCCAGTACCCTAAAGCCAGATCCATGGCAGAGAAAAACTTGGAACCACCCAGTTGTCTGAGAGCATTGTCAATTCTGGGCAAGGGGTATGAATCTTTCTTAGTGAGAGAGTTCAGGCAGCAATAATCCATTACAATGCGGTGTCCTCCATAATTCTTCTTGAGGATCAGTAAGAGGGAAGCCCAAGGGCTTTGGGAAGGAGCCAGTAACCCAGCGTCCAGAAGTTGCTTGAGTTCTTTAGACACCTGGGCATCTTCCACCCTACTACGGTGGTATGGTTTAGCAAAAAAAAGGGGTGCATCTCCAGTATCAATCTGATGGATGACTCTTTTAGCAAGGACATAGTCCGTAGGTACAGATGCAAAGATATCACTGAACTGATCAAGAAGGTCTAACATGTCTTTTTGTTGAACAGGAGACAGTTGGGAGAAATCAGCAGCAGTGAACAAGGAGAGAACTTGTGGATCATCTTCAGGTAGGTTGAAATCACTGAAAGTTCCAAAGGGGTAGAGGGAAGATACTTGTTCTGCTCCAAGTACACAACTATGACCCACAACCTGGCCTCTGGCTACTTGAATGTGCAGGGCTGTCAGGTTAGCAAGCAGTAATTGTACAGGCTCTTTGTGGGTTTGATCTAAAATCCCCGGACATAGGCAAGGCTCAGTATAACTCAAGAATTCAGGTGAGTAAAGCTCCAAGAAGTACTTTTCAGGCAGCTCATAGGAAATCTGGGTATCAATCACCACTTGAGAGCCTGGGGGGATGGTGATAGCAGCTTGCGCTAGCAGAGGTACCCCTTCTTCTGCAGGGTAGGAAGGAGGAGGGGTACAAATTTTGGAGGAGTGAGTCCTATACTTGAGTGAGAAGATACCCATATGGTACTCAAGCATGCAAGTTTTAAGACGTTTTCCTGGAAGGCGTGGAGGTTCCTCAAAAATCAAAGGAACTTCATATCTCAAGAGCAAAAGGTATCCATCTCATAAGTTTACAATTCTGTTATATTCTCAGAGGTACTGAGTACCAACCAAGAGGTCATAGCTTTTGTTCTCAAGTACTACAGCGGGGAAGCAATGAGGAGTTTCCCAAACCTCATGGGTAGAGCAGAGTAGGCACCAATGGCTTGAGTTTGGGCCATACCAGCTGTGCCATACAACTGCGTGTAGTTGAGGTCAGGGGCCAACTTAAGTTTCTTCATTAGCTTGGACAAAACCACGTTGACAGGGGAACCTGTGTCCAAGATGACTTTGACCTTAACCTTTTGGATTGATACTTCCACGCGGGTTGTATCTTTCCCAAAGGGGGGTAAGTCTGCCAACACATCTTGCGCAGCCTCTAGCTCATTTTCCCATTTGGCAAGCATACACTGTAGCGCAAGGATTTCCTTATATACAGTCTGTAGTGGAAGAGACACAGTTGCATTGTGGAAAAGAGCTTTGGCTAACTCTGCTACTTCTTCAGAGGAGTCAACCAAGACAGGAGGTTGATGGGCTTGAGCTAGGTAAGGGCAAGCCACCATGGACTTAGCTTCACTTGGAGGTACCCAGGAAGTGGTGGTAGCCTTCCCAGAGCAAAGCTTGTAGGGTACCAAGATAGTTTCTGGAACAGCCAGGACAGAGAAGCCATAACTATCAGAGTCTTCACTATCATAATCATCAGGTTCTGAATTACTGGAGAGGTTGTGAAACAGATGAAGGATAGTTGGGCCAGAGGAAGAGGGAGCTTCCTCATCAGACAGAGGATCAGAGGGAGACGGGGGAGATTAGTCAGCAGAGAGTGTCTCTGTTTATAAGCTGACCTCTCTTTTACCACCTGCTCCTTGGGATTGCAACCTTCCACTCAAGGATTAGTGCAAGTGCACAAGTGGTGTTCAATCTGGCCACAGTTATGATAGCCCTGCCTCTTAGCCTGTCCACTAGTACCCAGAGTCATAATGCGCAGCGTACAAGAGGTGGTCCCAGCATTATTGGCCTTGTTTTCACGCACTACCATACCTCCTTGTGTCAAATGCATGTCTTGTAAGAGTGTCTTAATACTCTTCATGTAAGTGAGTGAAGCCTTGTGTGCCTTAAAGAGTAGACATAGAAGCTGGTTCAACTTCAAAGCATTTGAACAAGCCATGTAAGCTTCCTGGGGAGTTAACTGTCAACTAGTAATTAACTGTTGGCTTTCAATGTAGAAACAATCTGCAAACTCAGCCAGGGTCTTCTTGGGTTTGAAATCAATATGCATAAATGCATCTTTCTTGACTTCTAAACTGAGGTCTCCTCCAAACTCTTCAATAAGGAGGCACTTCATATCTTCCCAGGGGACAATATAAGGGAGCTTGGGGACCCCAACTTCCTGGAAAGTGGGATGGAGGCAGGTAAGGATGTGTTCCTTCTTGAGTTTGTCAGTAGCCCTACACATTGCAGTTTTGTAAATGGTCAGAAAAGCAGCAATGGTCAAAGTCTTGGGATCAAATATCTGCTTGAAGGTTGGCTTATAATTTGGGTCAATGGATGAGGACATGGACTGGCTGTTTTCACCAGGGTTTAGAACGTTAATGTGAGGGTTGCCCTCAAACTTGGATTCAGCAGTAGGTTGTCTAGCCCATAGAAGTCAAAGGCTTTCCTCTAAAGTGTCCAAGGTAGAGCTATTCTGCCCACTAATGTCTTGGGCAGTTGTGGCAGCAATCCCAAATTCATCAATCTTGATTTGTTGTACTGCCAAGGTGCCAGAAATCCCATTGACACAGGTAGCCAGGGATGTGGCCTGAGTGACCAAGGGGGCAACTTGTCCATTTAGAGTCTCTGTAAAGCGGGAGAGGTTTTGGACTTCTCTTTCCAACGCGTCTTACCTATCAGCTACATCATTTGTCACTTCAGAAAGCTGATATAGAGCACGCGCACAGTAGACCTGGGGTTGACCTTCTAAGCCAGGGCAACAGCCATTATTGTCATGAGCAGGAGTATTAACAACTTCACCTTTGTCTTCATCTTCAGATTCAGATGATGAACCTTCAGAATTAGAGAGGCACTGTCTTAAGTACTTGATTTCACCTTGTAGGGTAGCCACCTGATCAGTGAGAGAGGTAATACAAGGGCCATGGATAAGTTTAACTGGAGGGGGAGACTGCACAGAAGTTTGTTGTCTAGGGGTAGCCTTGAGCTCGGCAATGGCCTCCCATACTTTGGTTTTGAAATCAGAAGGAGTCCTGACAGGAGGAGCGGGAGGAGTCACCTCAATGGAGGCCACCTAATCATACACATAAGTTTGTACTTGGTATAGAGTATTGCAGCCTTATCTAGACCATATTGATGCTTCAGGTGGCAGCCCCAAGTATTGAAATGAGCTCCTATCAATTTGAGTTGCAAGTTGACATGCTCCCTGAATTGATTGAGTTCAATAAACAGAGTCTCAAAATCCTGCCAATGGTTAAGCAGAAAAGCCTTGATTTGTCACGCCAGGCTGCCTGATGTTCATCCAATTTTCATAGTCAATCCTTTATGTATCCAGGGAGCGAGGAACAAAGGGAATTCAGGGAGGTGGTTAAATACTTCTGTGAAGCCAACAAGTTGCTCTGGTTGTCAGAAATACAAGCAAAGAGACTATGTGACCATTCTTGGTAGGCCATATTTTGAGCAGGGTTATTTGAGACAGCGGAGGCTACTGCATCTAGCAGTTGATTCTGGGATCCCAAGGCAAGTTGGTGGTGAACTAGGGCATGTTGGATGAACTGGTTAACTAACACACCAATAGTATCCATGGATTCCATCAACGCGGGGGGGAGACCAAAGTCCAAAAGGAAGGAGTACAGGTCTTTGGAGGCGTACCCAGGACAGAGGCCAGGGATAGAGTGCATGGCTACCGTGCCAGAGTGAAGAAGAGAGCAGGCAGCAGCACGGGCTTGCTCATAGCTGAGAGAGAAAGCAGGAAGGGGGGCCCACAAGGGCCCGGGAGACAGAACCAATACAATAGGATTTGCAGGAGCATTGGTAATGTCTTCTTCTAGAGGGGGACTAGAAACTTTAGGTTGATCTGGTACTTTGGAAACAAAGGGAGAGGGTCCAGAGAATGCGCGTGGGAACAGGGTAACTGAGGGGCTTGCAGCCCCTGTAGTGAGTACCATTTTGTTGTGTTTGGCTCCAGGGGACAACATCCTGGAGGATACGGCAGGAAATCTTTATTACAAAAGATTTGAGGTTTGAAGCTAGCCTTGGGTTAGCCTTCAGGGCAAAATTAAGGGCACATACCTTAAATTCCTGGAAAATAAGATGTAAAAGTCCTTTGGGCAGAAAGGAAAGGAAAAGCTTGAAGATTATAAAAGCTAACGCAAATGTGGATAAACTTGTCTTTATTAGGAGTAATGATTCTACTTTAAATAGTTGACAAGAAGCAGGGATCACTTAATAGGAGGACAGAGTAGCTGAGGGGGTCACGCTGGGATGAGGTCCTACCAGGATCAACCACAGACAGGTACAATAATCTGGAATGGGTGGATTTTGAACCAGACCCATTTGCAGAAGGCAAGGAATTTCTGAACTTGAAGGAAAAACCAGTCAAATCTTTGCAACTATCAATATTTGAAGGGAAAATTGAAATAGCATTAATAGCACAATTTACGACAGTCCAAATACACTGTAAAGCTCCTCTACAGTGGCTGTCCCTTTGCTTGAGTGCATGTCAAGTTTCTCCACAAGTACCCCCCCCCCTAAGGCCAATCTAGGGGAGGGCAATGTTGTGAATAATGCTATTCACCATGTTTTGATTTTGCCTTTGGTAGGCTATTTTGAGGACAAATCCCTTGCTTTTGCTTTTGCCTCTTGAAATGAGTTGATGACTGAATCAGAAAATACAATTGTTTGATTTCTTGACTCTGCACATCTCACTTGCCCCACTCATGCTTGTGGCAAATGATCCTACCATCTTGGTAGTGTTTTGTGGTATTCCTAACCACTATATATTCCATTTTGTATTTCACTAATAAAATCTAAGTTATATTCACATTTTTGTCCTTGTGTCTTCAAGTACTTCCGCGCCTCTCTCTAGCTACAACTAGTAGAGATTATTCTTTCAGGGACGCAAGTACAAATTCAATCCTAAGGTTAGGATTTCCTGTTGTGTGTCTGTGCCGCGCCTCAGAACACAACATAGGCAAAGATCACAGCAGGCAGGAACAGGTACCATTCTGAGGTATGAGTATCTGCCAATTTCCTTAGGATAGATACTAATGTTCCATTCACTCTCTCCACCATACCATTTGACTCAGGGTGGTATGGAGTGGAGAGGACTCCCCTCACGCCCATGAGCTTGTTCAACTTGGGAATGACATTAGCAGTAAAATTTTGCTGTTGTCTGTGATGATGAACTGGGGACATCCATGCCAATGGATGATACACTCTAAGATAAAGGTGGCTGTGGATTTGGCACTTACTCTATGTAGTGGCTTGGCTTTGACCCACTTGGTTAAGTAGTTAATAGCCACTATGATATATGAGGCGCCCTACGCACATTGGAAGCGGATCTATGACGTCTATGCTCACAGTGTGTTAAGCAAATTTTGGTTCTACTTTTTTTACTGATGGCGACCCACAAATGATTTCTTATTCTGGCACTCAGAATAGCAATTAAGGCTCTCTTTGAAGTCAAACAGCAGAGACTCCCAATAGTAGTGGAGTTGCAGCTGGGCAACAGTCTTCTGAAACCTCTGTGGCCCACTGCCTTGTGGGTAGCAAGTATGATTTTGGGCCTTTCTGATAAACAAGGGAATAAGTACTTTTTACCTTTGTGATATTTGTAGAGTTTATTGTTCTCTACTCAACAGTACTTTCTCAGCTCCCTCAGGATGGCCTGGACTTCCCCTGGCTTATTGTCAAAGGTGGCCTTTACCATTTTATCATACATGTTGTCTGCTTGGGATGATACCAATGCTACAGTGGGCAGTCAAGACAGGCAGTCAGCATTCTGGTGGCTAGCTCCAGGACGGTAAAATATCTTGTAGTCAAAGGCTTGGAGTTTCAGTGCCCATCTGGCAAGGCGTCCTTTGGGCTCTCTGAGATTCTGAAGCTAACTGAGGCTGGCATGATCTGTTACCACAGTGAAATGTACAACATTCAGGTATACCCTAAACTGCTTATAAGCATATATCACAGTGAGGCACTCTCTTTCTGTGACAGTGTAGTTTTGCTTGTGGACATTAAGAGACCTGCTGGCATAGGCTATTGGATGCTCAACTCCTTGATTGTTGTACTGGGATAACACTGCTCCCAGTGCTGACAACAATGTGTTGGTGTGGACAATGAAGGGTTTGTTGAAGTCCGGATACATCAGAACAGGTCTGGATAAAAGACTGGTTCTAAGAGAATCAAATGCAGTCTGGCACTCCGTTGCCCATTCAAAGAGTGTTCCATTCTTAAGGAGGTTGAACAGTGGCTTTCCAGTGCAGGAGAAGTTTGGAATAAAGCGTCGGTAGTAGACAATCATTCCTAGGAAGACTTGTATGTTTCTTTTGCTCTCTGGTTGCTTCATATCTGTGACAGCTTCAACTTTTGAAGATTGAGGGCAAAGTCCAGTTGTATCCACAACAAAGCCAAGGTACTCAAGCTGATCTTTGAAAAACTGGCACTTTTGAGGCTTTATCTTCAGATTGGTGTCAGCCAGTCTTTTTAATACTGCCTCTAGATGATCCAGATGTTCATTGAAGGACCTAAAAAATACATTAATATCATCCAAATATATCAGAACACAGGACAACTTGAGGTCTCTAAGAATCAAATCCATGGCTTGTTGGAACGTGGCTGGGGCGTTACACAGACCCTGGGGCATACATGTTGGCTGGAATAACCCTTGCAAGGTTATTATTGCGCACTTCTCTTGTTCTTCAGGTGGCAAATCAATCTGCCAGTAACCAGAAATTAGATCCATGGCAGAGAAAAACTTGGCTCTTTCTAGACAATCAAGGACATTGTCAATCCATGGGAGAGGGTACAAATTCTTCTTAGTTATCAGGTTGAGCCATTGGTAGTCAATTACAACCCTATTGCTACTGTCTTTCTTCTTAACTATGAGAATAGGAGTTGCCCAAGGGCTCTTAGATGGCACAAGCATGCCTCTATCCAGGAGATCCTTAATCTCCTTGCTCACTACCTCCTCACTGGCTCTGGACCTTCTAATAGGACCAAGGCAAATAGGTTTTTGATCACCAGTGTCAATGTGATGGGTGAAATCAGTGGTGTATCCTAGATCAAAATCATCTTCTGCAAAATGCAGCAATACTTTTTGAAAAGCGCACTGGCCTTCTTGTGTTCTTTATCTCTCAAGGACAATAGTTTGGCCAAAGGGGTAGTTGCATAAGCAGAGGCTTCTACTTGATCTGGCAACCCCATGTCAGAAAAGTCACCTATGCAGTGGAATTCCTCTATTTTGATGAAAGGGAGGAGGTGTACAAAGGCAACTACCTGATGCTTCTTAATATTCAGGTCAAATTCCTGTAGGTTAACCAATAGAACATGAATCTCCTATTGCCCAAGAATGATGATTCCGGGGGTAACACATGGTTCAAAAGGGGGGCGGCTCCAAGGCTGATGGATTTCACTGTAGATTCCTTCAGGTATATTTTGGATCAATCCAGAGTTGATGACCATCTGGGTGATGCTCTTTGGCGTGAAGGTTGACCTTGATCAAAGGGGAATGGCTTTGTGTTCCTTTATCTGTATAGGCAACCACTTGTACTTCTTTCCTTTGATTTCATATGGTATTGCTACTACTCTTTCCTTGTAAGCCAGGTGAATGCTCTTGGTCTTCTTTGGTAGCATCTTCTCCTTGGAGTAGTAAAACGGAATTGTCTGAATGAGAAGTGTCAGGGTGTCCACTTCCATGTCCAGCTTACCCCATACTTGCAGAGGAATGCTGTCCCAATTAGTATATCATTGTTTTGACTGGGTAGAACCACAGCTGGCAAAGAGACCGCAATAAAACCAAACCTCATTAGCAATGAGCTGTATGCTCCAACTGAAGTGGTGGTATGAATCCTGGTAGTATCATAGTCTTTGGAGTGGGCCACGTCTGGAGCTGAACCCAGCCTTTTCATCAGGCGGGTTGAGAATATGTTAATTGGGGCCCCACTAACTATAATGGCCTGTATTTTTACCTTATTTACAGAAATATCAGCATAAGTACATTCTGTGTAAGATTTGGATTGGAGATTTAATAAATAGATACCCAGAGGTCCTGGGGTATCAAAGTATTGGCAGAGACTTTGGCCAATCTCAGGAAAGTTGGCTTCTATGGCTTCCGGTGGCATGGAGAACTGTACACCTTTCAGTGGCGACAGGTTGTTGGACATGTTTGGGTTAGAACCAGTACTTACTTCTTGAACTTGAGCAGTGTAGGGCTTGGAGATGGTCTCCATTGTGTTGGCGTTGATTCTCCTGGGGCAGCCTCTCCCTTGGGTGGGGATTGCATACAGGTTGTCCGCTACTAGCTTGTGGATAGAGTCCTCCTCAAAGTCTTTCTCTGGTAAGAATAAGTCAGGAAGGGCTGGCTAATAGCCATGGACGTGCCCTGGATTGTATCCTGGGAGGTGTTTGCTCCATGCTGGTAGGCAAGGGGTTAGTTTCACTGACCTCAGGGCGCTGACTGGCTGTTTCTCAATTGGCGTCCTTTGGAATGGGAAGGAGATTGGCGGGTCCAGTACATTTCATTACTGGCCCGCCTTCCCTTTTCCCTGCTTGGTGGGTTTGGCTACTGTGACCACATTGACAGAAGGGGGACTAGGCTTCCCTCCTTGGCATTCTGCCGCAAAGTTGCCTTGCTTTCCTCACTTATTGCAGTTATCAGAATTACAATAGGAATTATTTTCTCCTTTTGACTTATCTGCATCAGGTGTGGATTTAGCTGGCTTGGAAGTTTGGGATTGCTACTTAAAGTTGTTAAAACTTTTACCTGACTGTCCCTTGTTTGGGCCTCAAACTTTGAACCAAGTCTGCTGAGATAGCTGGTAATCTTCTGTGTGTCATTGGACTGATCAAGAACTAGAAACATCATGTTGGCAAGCTCACAATAGGGTTATAAAGCTCTGCTCATGGTGATGCGGCAATTGAGATCATAAATTACCCTAGCTCCAAGGAAAATCTGTGCCTCATGGTAGAATCAAATGTAAAAGTCAGAGACAGCCTCATATTTCTGGAAGGAGATATTGCTAAACTCTGCCTTTCTGGCCTGGAGTTTAGTCTTGCTGCCAAATTCATTGATTACCACCTGTTTGGCGTCTTTGTATGTCCACTTTTCCTGTGGTAGGCGTGGCATAATAACGTCTACACTGGCGGGGTCCAGGGCATTAATGAGGTTGGTGGCCTTCATGTGATCCAATGACCCTCTTATGGACATCTCAAATAGCCGTATAAACGTTCTAATGTTTCCATTACAATCAAATTTAGGTAAGTTCAATGGTTTGAACTTATGGTCAGGTACCAAAGTCTCTTCTATAGGAGTGGCCATTAGTCTCCTGGCGGGAATAGAAGGAAGCCTGGTGGAGGTCATTGGCATGAGAGGAGGCAGTGCCGTAACTCCCATGGGCAAATTATGTGTTTACTGAGAGCTGTTACTCTTGCAATTGGAACCTACTTCATAGAAGTAATCAGGAGAGGAAGTCTTCTTCCTTTTCAAAGAAGAGACAGGGAGGGATGACAGGCCTTGGCCAGAACTGCTACTTCCTGCTCTGCTAGCCTGAGTCTCAAGCTTGCTTAGTCTTGTAGCAAACTTAAGTTTCATCTCCTTACTAGCTGCATGTTCTTGTAAAGCTGTTCCAGTAGGTTGCTGTGGGTTTCCTCCAGCATAAGAACTGTAGAGGTTAGCGTACCATGGCGTTGCTTGTCCTTCATGCAACCTTCCTCCAGGTGGGCAATCTGTTTGCGTGCGGACTCAAGATCCTTGTAAAGCAAGCTGGCAAGCTCTTGTACACTTTTGATGGTCTCCCAAAGATTGTTTTTTTTATCCACATAGGTGTTGTGGCACAGGCAACAGTTGTGGGGATCAGAGGAAAGTTTCTGAGTAGCAATGCCCAGTGGAGTAGGGAACTTCCCATTTCTCAGGCTGTCAAGCTTACTTGCCAGCTTGTTAACGTAAGACACTAACTTGTTATACCAGTTGGTACTTCTATTGTCTGCGGCATCCAGCATACAGCAAAGAGCTTCTTTATCAAGAGACTCTTTACTCTGATTTGGGTGGTGGGCCAACTTGTCAACCCTACAGGTAAGGCTAATACAGTGAGTTGTAACGTTGGTAATCCACTGTGGAGTTATGCCAGTGCTCTCAAAGCAATTGGCAACAATATTTCTAACCTGAGAGTTGAACTGCTGCACAATCTCATCCACCCTGAAGTGGGCATGATTGATGGTATTGAAAAAATTATAAGAATACCCTGCAATGAATCAAAGCTGGTATTCAGCTTATTGATTATAGCCAAGTGGGGTTCCTTCAATTCATTATGGCTAGCCCCCAGCTCAGTAAGACCCAAACTTTGTCTTGAAACAAGTTGCTGCAAGTGCTTAATGTTTGGATGAACAAAGTAAGAGAGGAAGTCTTTGGCTTGCCCTTTCTCCTTGTTTAACAGCTGACTAATCTGCATGCTGTTAGCTTCCTGGTACTAGCAATATGCAGTCTAAAGGTTGGCAGCATTAAGATTGTAGCTGAACATAGTAAGCTACCTCTTCTATCAAGCCCCTTTATGTTGTTAACCATGCAGAAGTGCGCCTAGCATAGCGCGGACCTCTTCTAAGGAATACTGACAAGGTTGGTGAGGACCTAGAACATTGGCAGGGTCCAATTGGAGGCATTTGTCTTAGAGCTCAATAGCTTGATGTGACATAATATCCAAGAAGAGACTAGTTTACTCTTTGGTGTAACTAGTGTCCATGCATCCCCCCATACTTATCAACAAAGCTGGGGTGGGAAAGAAGCAAGGCAGCACCTTGACTTGACACCAATGGCAGCTCGTTTTTGTAGTGAGCACCACTGTCAAGATTTTGTGGTCTTGAGGAAAGATCTTTATTATTCATTATAGTAGGGATGTTGATATAGATTGTATGAGGACAATCTTTGCTACCAAATAGGTCTATATAGGACTACAGCCTGGTGGTATCACAAGTCTGTAGGAGAAAATACACGGGTCTGCAAGTAAACGGTGTCACGTTCTACTTGGATAATTCTTACTACTAGGCGTCAGCTAGTAGTGATACAACAATAGAGATTCTTTAATATCTATTTTCAAGGATGAATATTCTACTTAATTTCTAATCAGGATAGTACCTTATATAGGGTGGATAAGCCCTCTTTCTAAATTATAATCTGACGCTTCCAACTCTTAATAGTCAGTCTATCTATTCCCCAGACTGCTAGTTTCAGCCCCCAGAGTTAGTCAGCCATGCTGGTCTGGCATGGGACTTCAATAGATTACCAGACCTCAGCTTATCTCCTCAGCAGATTGGTGTCATCTGGTTTGTGGTTTATGCATATGCAAGTTTGTTTACCATGTCAACTGGGTTTTTGCATCATGCATTATTCTTTTTAAATGATCTTCTATATTGGTCATAGAATTTGAGGTGTCTCCTAGCGCAAATGTTTGGCAGGAACCATCTTGCATTATTATCCTTGGGTATTCTATCTTATTGGCTGTGGAACCTTCTGTGCTTGTAGTCAGGAATCATCAAGTTTATCCAATCAGGTTTGATCTAATAGGAGGACCAGTATTGGATCAGGATCAATCTTTGGAGTAATATTCAATGTAAAGATTAGCCAAAGACAGGAGCAGGATCAGCTGATGCTTCTTTAAACTGGCTAGCTGTATGGCAATTGGCTGTCTAACTAATCAGCCAGGAGAATAATGGTCAAGTCTACCATATTATTCCAGAGTCCTGACAGTAATAATTACTAAGTAATCAACTAACACTGTTTAAAAATTCAAAGAACTCAGGACAAAGAATTCAAAACTTCAAATAAATCTAAAGAGTGTAGCAACAACTTTAAATTTTAATAAAATGATAGAATCAGCAAGCAGGGGACTGAAAGTCCTTTGCTGTGTTAAAAGGAGTGTGTTGCAGGGGGGTAAATCACATGATCTTTTTGCTTAGATCTAATTGGCTGATAGAGAAATTTTGCTGGTTTGAACCAGGGGAACAGGAAAGTTTCATACTAATTTTGGCGGTTTCATCCAATTGGCTGGAGTTGGGTCCAGACAATTGGGAATCATTTGACTTTGAAGGAACAAATGTGGAGCAGATTTATTGGCCAATTCTAATACTTGTCAATAACAGTCAACACCAGGCTAGTAAGCAGTCTAAATTAATCAGGGTTTCCTCTACAGGTGGAGCAGTGAAAGCTGGAGAGTCAACAGAGTACACCACTAAAAATATTTCATCCCCAGTGTGGGCTAAATCTTTGAGCAAATTAAGCCATTTAGCTGGACTTTGGGTGGTTTTTGTACAACAGGGGAAAACTGTCCTATCCAAGGCCAAAGTTGGCAGTGAGTTTACAGAGAAGTCAGAGTATTAAGAGGAAAAAACTAATGAGGAAAAAATTTCCACAAAATTACAGCAATAATTTGCCAATCCAAGGAAGCCCCAGAGTTGAGAGTAAGTTTTTGAAACAGGCCAGTCTTGCATGACTATGACTTTGGAGGGAGAGACTGTAAACCTGCTCTTGATAACCACATAGTCAAGAAAGTCTACCTCAAACCAGAAAAAAGAACTTTTTAAAGATTTTGCAAACAAGTTGTAATCTTTAAGCCTCTAAAGAGCTTGTTTGATGTGGAAGATGTGGTCAGTAAGAGAGAAGGATTTATGAGAATTTTGTCTAAGTAAACTACAACAAATTCATTTAGAAATAGAAGGAGTGACTCATTCACAAGGTCTTTGAATATAGAAGGGGCATTAAATAAGCCAAAAGGCATTAAGTTATGCTCATAAAAGCCAAAGGGAGGACAGATGTAAGAGAGGAGGGCTAAAATAACTAAGTTTGGCTCCCATACCAGAGGGAAAGTCCACCAGAATGCCATCCAGTGCAACACTGGGATGGCTGCTCAAACAAGAGTCCAGAGAGAGGATGTGGAGGAAAATTGTAGGAAGTAAAGATTGAAACCCATCATAGCCATTCCTGCAAGTAACCAAGTAGTACACTGAGTGCTGTAGCCCTGAGGCGCAGTTGCAGTCCAAGAAATGGGTTATGGGTCCTCTACTGGGAGTGCAGGCACAAGGGGGTCCTCTCTGTGTGAAGCTCCAGGGTTCAGGTTGAGAAGAAGCAGTCCAAATTGTCACAAATGAAACTTTTTACTAAGTACTCACCAGGGATAAGGAAGTTATGCGCCCTACCAGGGAGATCTTCCATGAGATGTAGAATGTGAGAGGGGATTTTGCCCACTTGAAGCACTGAGGAGGAAATCTGTTCCCAGAGGTCAGGAGAAGTAGACCAGATAAACAGGAGAACCAGAGACAGAGTAAAGCCCACAAATTTTATAATTGAGACCAGCATTGGAGATAATAACAATGTAAATTTTGGGCTTTAAAAGGAGAATCTAAGTATAAAACTGGCGCCAGGAGAAAGAGGTAATTTTCTGACTATAGAAGTGAAAAGAGGAGACCTAGGAGCCTTAGACTTGGTATTATAAGCCAGGTAGTGCCCGTCAAGACAAGCGTATAGGCTTCAGGTTTGAGGCAACAGCAAAAGTGAAACAAAAACTAGCTTAAAGTAGGTAATTATGTGATTCATTATTTAAAAAAAATCTGGTTTTGAACTAAAATTCAAAAGCAAAAAATAGGATTTAATGTTGATACTAACATTAACTTTAGGAGGCTCTGTAAAGTAACAGGTGATATCATGAATGACATTTCAATACTTGTATTAAAAACCCAAGAGTCAAACCCCAACCCTCAGGAACTTATTGTACCAACCAGGACAGCGTAGAACCTGCCAGACTGCTGGACTGCCAGCAGACAAGACAGGAAGTTTGATTTCTGCATTGAAAATCCCAAAATCAAACCCTGGTCCTCTGAAGGCAGAATGAGCCCCCCAGGATGGCCCAGGACCCACTGACCTGTTAAGTCACAGACTTGAGTTGTTAAATTACCCTGCAACCCGCCAGCTTAATAATGAGGATTCCCTGAATGATTGCCAGATTGCCGCCAAACTGGTACCACTGAAGGTTCATACCTATGCAGGAGATTTGGCCTGCCTAAAGGAGGTTGGGAAAAGACCTACTACTAGCCCTGCCAGCAAGTACCAGCTGTTGCCATTCTCCAGTCCAGAAAGAGCATTGTAATTGGCCAGATCAGGTAACATAGTGAATAACAGCAGCAAAACAAAGCATTGCCACTTCTGTTCCCCAGATCATAACTAACAAGGGCCTACTTCTCTCAAGAGCCTAAGCCAAGATCCATGTCCTGCCAGCAAATTGCACATGGACCTGAAGCCCGCAAAAAGCAAAGAAGCAAAATCACATGGCATAAGAACGCTGGTGGTGTGATGATGACCACATTGTCATTTTTGATAATAAAGTTTATGAACCTTTGGTTCAATCAAATTCTACCTTACCTAGTCTTAATGATCTTCCATCTTAACTCCATTCAATTAGACAGTCAGGCAACCGTTCACTCTAGAGACCAACCTGCTGACTCACCTCTGGCACTATACTGTCCCCCTGGAGCCCCTTTTGGACCTGTGCATTTTACTGAATACCCGCCCAATCCAGCCTACTTGAAGTACAACTTGGAAACCATCCTCATTGCCAATCCATTGGCAAGGACTAGAGAAACCAAATACATAGGACGTAAAGGAAATTGGTACAAAGTGCCACCTCTATTGTTCAAAGACAAGTACAATTATCTGCCTGCATACTTTGTCCTCATGACTACACCCTTAACCCCAAGACCAGACTGCCCAATGGAACCTACCGCTGTAGGAGAGACCACCTCTACCCAACTGTTTGGAGTACTCTATATTACTTTGACAGGATTGGTGGATTCCATGGTCCCTAACTATGGACCCTGGTCCTTACTCAGGCAATCTGTATCTTACATTATCAAGTTAGCACCCATTCTATGGTGGGCTTTACCTGCCAGTTTGGCTGCATCCTGTCCTGAGACGCCTAATGCCTTTACCTATGCCTGGTTTCATGACAGGCAACCAAGGAAAGAAAATAGAGGTAAGGAGGATTAAAATTCTTACTAGTAATCTTTAGAGTAAAAGGCTCAAAGAGGAGTCCAAGCAGAAAAGTTATTTTTTAAAATTTAGTCACCAAACTTTTATTGATAAAAAATGAGCAAGAAGGGGAACAAAAGTCTCCTGTCTTGCTTTAAGGAATAGGGTTCAGATTTGAGTGCTCATTTGACCCAAGTGATGGGTCTGATTGGCCAGGAGAAATTTTTTGCAATGAAGCTCCATTAGATCTGGAGAGTTTTTCATTATTTTTAAACCAATTTCTGATTGATGGGTGCTGATTAAATACTTCAGGGCCCCATCAATGCCAGTTGGATTGAATTTTATTGCTTTAACAGAAGCGCGTCCTGATTAATTCCATTGTAATTGCTTCAAGTAGAGACAAAAGCATGCCAGCAAGTAATCCAAATTGATCAGGGATTATTCTCAGGTTGGAAAAGGAATATGTGAGTCAATAAATATCACCTGAGATGAGTAAACTAAGAAAAATCTCTTGTTGATTGTGTGTTCTAAATAATTTAGTAAATTTAGGGGTTTATCAGGTAATTGAGAGGGTTTCTTGGTGTGGCAGGGGAACATTGTCCTATTAAAGGCTAAATGAGGGAGTAAATTTACAACAGAAAGCTGTCTTCAATTCATGTCCCAGTGATACACACCCCTGATTAAAAGCACTACATAGATCTATTTTAGAATATATGTTGCTTCTATATAGACAGTCAGGGAGGGCCTCAGCAGAAGGATGGGGTATCTATACTTGATAGTAATATTGTTTAGAGCTCAATAATTAACACAAGGGCGCTTTATCCATCAGATTTACCAACAAAGAAGATGGGAGACAAACAGTTCAAGGTAGAAAAAGAAATAAATTGTTTTGCAAGTTCTTTGTTGATGTATGAATTTATTAATTAGTTGTTGGAATTAGAAAGGGAGGTCAATTTTCCCCAAGGAGGAATGATACCAGGCTTGAGGTTGATCTGGATATTGTAAGAGAAATGGGGAGGAAGCAAATGCCATTCAATTTTTCTAAAACAATCCTTGAATTCAGAATAGCATAAAAGGATTCCATTGGTGTCTTTATGCATGAATGAGTCATTTAGGGATCATCAAGAGACATAAGTTGAAAGCTAGTAGAGGTGAAGAGAAGTACATCTGTGATAAGAGGTGCCAAACCAAGAGCATTGTTGCAGGTAAAGGTAACCTTATTTTTAATATGATCAAAAATTTCAACAGGCACTTATTAAGCCAAGGGGACCCAAGTATAAAAGAGTAGAAGAGGTTGGGAGTGGAGTTGCATCTTATGCGGAACAGGGAACCCTCAAGGGCAAAGGTGACTGGTTGTATGATAGAGGAAGCATTGGTATAGGTGCTGTTACCAACCTTAACATCCATCAATACATATAGAGGGAGTCCAAGAACGTCTGTCAATTCCTTTTTAATGAAGATTGTGTAGGTGCCAGTGTCAAACAAGGCCAAAACTTTGACCTTGCTGAAAGAGCCATGTACAATTAAAAGAACAAATGGGGAGGAAGAAGAGTACTTAGATATGAGAGAGAATATACTTGTTGAAGAAGTAACAGGAGTTTGTTATTTGGAGAGGGGACAGAGGGCCAAAAGATGGTCCTTGGATCCACAATACAAACAAAGATTATTTGTTTTTCTTCTAAGGGTTTTCTCTGCAGTCAGTTGAAACCCCCAGGGCAGCCAAGTCCCTTAGTTCAAAGTTCCTAAGGTTGAAAGTGCAAAAGTCAAAAATGGGACCCCCAAAAAGTGCAAAAATTGAAACACTATATAGGGTGAAAAAATAAAAAAATCAAAGTGCAAGAAATTGATTGTAAAGAGGTTAATTGTGAAGCAGAACAAAATAAAGTTTTTAATATAAAAATTATATATTTTAAAAATTATTCTAGATTAAAGAGAACCCAAGAAATTCATTTCTGCAATAAAAATATATGCTAGATAATAAAAAGCTTCTTAAATTAGCTGTTTTTAAAAGAAAGTTTATTAAAGTTTCAAAAGCATAAAATTAGACTAGATTTTATATTTAACTGTATTAAATTGAATATAAAATATAAAACTACACAAAAAACTGCTTTATAAAATAAAGTTTTAATAAAAAAAGGTCAATTTAACTCTCAGCTTATGTAAAGCTAAAATAATACTTCAGTATAAGAAAAATAAAAGATTTTCCTACAAGATACAAGCATATGATCTTAGGTGTTTTGTTTATTAGTGATCTTATTTTAATGATAAAAATTATAGAAGCCTATCATTAAAATAATATAAAGTACATTAATTTCTTATTAAATCTATACTATACAGTTTTATACTTAATAAAAGATATAGTCCTATATTATTTATAAGTCACAATATTAAAAGATATCAAGAATCTGCCACTTACATATCATAAAAGGAAGACTTGAATATTTTTATGTTGAAAAACTGTACTTCCACAAAAATATGATATAAATAGCTCAAAGTTGTATATCAAATAGAAAAACTTTATACATATTATTTTCTCTAATACATACAGTAGTTTTAAAAGCTATGGCAACAAACAAAAACAATTCAGATTTAAACAAAAAGAACTCAGATTTAAGCAAAATCAAAATGAATCCAGATCTATTGTAAATCAATATAAATTTGTTTATTTTTAATTTCATTTAAACCTGAGTTCATTTTGTTTAAATCTGAATTGTTTTTGCTTGTTGCCATAGCTTTTAAAACTACTGTATAGTAAAAAGATATAATAGAAGATAATTGAAGGTAAGAATGGAAAGAGGATAGTAGAAGATAATTGAGGGTAAGAAAGGAGAAGAGAAGAAGATAATTGAGGATAAGAAAGGAGAGAGAAAAGAAAAGAAAAGAAAAGAAGAAGAGAAGAGAAGAGAAGAGAAAAGGAGAAAAAAGAAAAATAAGGTTTTTTTACTTGGTATCATATTTTATCTAATCCACCCTCTTGACAGCACAGAAAATTTTTAAAAGTTTTTTGGCCCCTGGCGCAGCCAAGGGGCCAAACAAACTTCTTTTTTGAGGAGGAATGAGAGGTAGAAAAGAGAGGTGGGAAAGGAGAAAATTAAAAAGAGAAACCTTCAAAAAAACCAAGAGCTTATTGGACTTTGATTTAGGCACTTCAATTTCTGCACTTTGTTTTGTGCACTTTGATTTGAGCACTTCAATTCCCCCCCTGAAATTTAAAGGAAAACATAGTACAATATTATATTAATTTAAATTTTTTTTAAATTGCCTCCAAAATAAACCAATTTATTAATATTGCAATAAAATAAAAACCTACCAAAAAACTCCATTTCTTTTTTATATATTTAAATATCAGGTCTTAAAGAATCTATGTGGGGAATTTCAAAAGTTTTTATAATCATTTAAAATTTTATACACTTATAAAAAGTGTGACTAGATCTAAAAAGTCAATTTTTGATTTCCTCACTTTTGATTTGAGGAACTTAATAAAACATAGTATAAAATATTAATTTTTTGCAAAAATTTAATATTAAGTGGTCCTAGTTTTTTGGTACCTTTTTGGATTTAGATTTGACTACTTTTTGATTTCTGCACCCATTAAGAAACTATATGTTAATTTTTAAATAAATTCTTATGAGATAAAATTTTATTTTTTTTAAAAAAAGTTTATGATAGTATTTTTTATTAAGATTTGCACAAAATAAATTAAAAAAATTCCTAAAGTTAAAAAAGATTCTTTTAGCTTTTGATTTCTTTTTTTATGTATAGAATTTTTTTTAAATTTTAATTTTTTTTAAATTTTGATGTATCAAATATTAAATTAAGATTTTTTTGCACTTTAATTTTTGCACTTTTGATTTTGTTCCCTCTATTCAAAGGGGTAAATAAATTCTAATTTAAAAGCCAAATTAAATTAAGGTGTGTTTTAAATTGCATTGATTTAGGAACTTTAAACTTGGTTTTTTGATTTTAGCTACATGTAAAAACATTTTAAAAAGTCATATTTAAGAAAAAGATTAAATTTCTTGGGAAAAAATTTATTTAAAAAAAAGTGCAGATATCAAAAAATCCATTAATTTGGAGATTTTGATCTCCACACTGTGACTTTAGGCACTTGTCACCCAGGGCTAGTCCCAGTGCCAGGTGAAGGTGTAGGGAGGCTTCCCATCTTGGAGGAGAAAGTCTTAGCGTTAGGAGAAAGCCTAGAGGTAGCATTGATCTTGGTGGGGAGGTACTTTCTATTCAATTTCACAACTTCTTTGGTTTGGGAATCCAACTTTTGGGTAGTTTTTTATGGACTAAGATAAATTAGAGAGCAGGGTTGAGTTCAAACTTGTAAAACCACAGGATTTTGCATTGGAAGCCTGTAGTCTAGATCAAAGAGAGCAGAGCTCCTTATTGTACTCTCCAAGGGGATGTATAACTTGGAATAAACCTGAGAAGCAAGAGGAAGAGGGAACAACTGAGCCCTCATATTTACCAGAGAAGAAAAGAGGAAAAGAAAAAGAGGGTCATAGTTTTGAAGAACCTCTGGGTTCCTGACAGAGTGAGAGCTGAATCAGTCACAGTAGTAGCCAGTGAGCTTCTTAGCAAGGAACAGAACCTTATGAGCCTCAGTGTCAGGGATCCAGTCTTGAGCAGCCAGCCCGTTGTTTTCAGGGGTAACTCAGGCCAGGTTTTTTGCAGGCAATGCCCACCACAAGAGGGGAGCTAACTTTAAAAGGTAGGAGGCAGACTTCTTCACCCAAGACCACGGGCTAGCGGCTGGGATTATAGTATCAATCACCCTGGTGAGAGTGATGTACACAATCCCAAACAGCTTGCCAGAATGGTTGGTTGGGAGGTTGGGCAAGGAAGCAGGCATAAGTTTTGGGGTCACAGGCGGTTCCCTAGACAGGTTGTAAGCAGGGAGATAGTTGAATTTCCCTCTGAACAACTTGGATGTTGAAAATATCCACAGGCTTGTTGGTTGTATCTAATTGCAGATTGTATGTAGGCCAAAAGATCAAGTTTGAGTATCTTTTCCGGGGTTTATTCCTTGTATTCAGATTTCAGAGGCTATTAGTAAAATGAACAGGTCCAAAGGGTACACCAGGAGGACAGGAAACTGCAGGCAGTGGGGCAGGGGGCCAGGAGATATTGAACTGAATTGGTAGACAGCAAATATAAAATAAGGCAAATAGCTGCGTGAGCCAAAATAACATAACCTTTATTCAAAAATGGCAATAATTTTGGAGCGTGGGGTCCTTTGGTCTATATAGTACCCCACCTCCAAACTTAACATTTTCTATGGGGAGTTCATCAGGGCATTGGGAAGGGCAGGGCCGGGGGAACTGAGTGCTTGGGTCCAAAGGCAGCAAAATGGCACTTGGCCCAGGAGTTCTTTCATTGATCAAGAATCTCGGTTTTGCTACCTGATTATCTTGCTTTAGTGTTGTGGTCATGGGACTGGGCCGCAGGCCCATGCCTCTTTCCTGGGTTGGCTCTTGATTGGGTGCTGGTATAGACTTCAAGTTCATGAAGCTAATAGTTGCCAAATCAGTACCTCTTTTAGGCGCTGTAATTAGTCTTCCATTTGGTACAATAATTTCCTTGGTTTGGCTTGTTTTACTGCATGGGTTGACATTCTTGGTGTCAGCTTGTGGGGGCTTGATCCCAGAAAAACGCAGGTAGGCAGTCCTGCAGTCCACAGGCCCGGTGGCCCAGGGGGATCCAAGGTCAGGGTTCAATCCCTGCTCCTGGGCCCAGGTTTTCAGAGAGGAAGAATTGTCAATCCTGACACTCAGTGGGAAATTCCTTACCAAAAGCTGTGAAGTGTGCCTGAGCGTAGGCAAGTATTTTGAATATGTTGGGAGGAGGAGAGCTGTGGGTCAAGAAGGACAATGTATTGAGGACCATCATCTGTGTGGTGTGTGAGCCAGGAGGAGTAGTCTTGCTCTTCCAGAAAACCTGGTTGTAGATCCATCCAATAAAAGAAAGCAATATCAAGGCAGCAAATATTACTGAGAAAAATATAGCTAATTTGACTGTAGAGGCAATAGAAAAGGAATTTCCAGGTTAAGCCCATCTGACGCTGAAATAATGTAAGGCCTTGCCCAATAAAGGGAAAGATTATAAGCTAAGCCATAAACAGGGTTAGGGTTAAAGTTCAATAAGTAGAGGAGCATAGGGAGTGTTTGTAAAAGTACCCCCAAGAGCCTGCTAAAACCTTGCAACTGGACACAAGGTGTCATAGAGTTGACAAATCCTAAAAAATTATGCAGAATAAAGTATCAACAAAGATCTTTTTGCAACTAAAGGAAGCTGATGTTGGAATACTCCCTGTGAGAGTATCTTACCATGAAGGGGGATAGGTTATCCCTCATGTAGAAGTTGTTGACAGTAAGCTGATTGCTTGTTGTTGGGCTATCTCCATTTTAATGATCCCAGCTAATAAAGAGAGCTAGTAAACTTAAAACGTGAATTAGTAAGATTGCTTTTATCTTTTAATACTAAAGACTAATTTAAACTTAATACTAAAATTTACAAGTTTCAACGTTGAAATTTAAGAGAATCAAAGCTTGGATCAGAAAGATCAAGGAAGAAAAAATCTGTAAAATAGATTTGGAGGAAAACCACTTAAAATTTCAGCTTAAAAGCCTACTCTTTCAAGGCTCTTGTTAATAGGCAAAGGTGAGGGAGATTGCCATAGGAAACAAGGGATGGCTGAGGGTGAGAGACTAGGAAATTTGTGGAGCAGGCTTGACTGCACAAACCTGAAGTTCTGCATACACAACAGCCAGGGAGAAGCCTTGTATAAGTAGCGTAAGGAACCTACTTTAATGCCAGGGTCTGATATAAAAGTAGAAGGAGAAGCTTGCCTAGAAAGGCAAAAGCAAAAATCAGGCCTTGAGCAAGAGCCAAAGGCAACTAAGATTGGTATTTAAGGACACATATCATCTCTAAAGTAACTTCAGCTTTGAAATTAAACTTTGCCCTTTAAAAGCCTGCCCTTTGGGCAGGGCACAGCACAGTAGCTAGCTTGGACCTGTTCACAAAGCTTTTGTTGACTAAGGTATAATCTGTACCCAAATCCAGAATCATTGAGCCAGTGGAACTCCAAGCATGGAATGGGCAAGGCATCTGTTTATTGGGGTGCCCAGTGATTATGAAGATTACCAGATCTCCTTAAGGGACCTGGATTATTTGCCACCAGTCAAAGTCTTCAGGCCCATAATTTTCATCTGGCATGGAAAATGGTTGACAGGAGGAGCTTGGTTTGCTTACTGCTCTCCCCAAGCTTTCCACCATCTTGATTGCCCTGGGAGGTGATAAATCTAAATTGGGTACAGTTCAACTGGCCATTGTTCTGGTTTTTATGTCCATTGGGTGTCTGAGGTTTATTGCTGTTGCTGCTTCAAGATGGTGTAATACCCAAGGATTGAGGGTAAAACTTTAGTAACATAAGATGGCAGGTTAGGCGGCTCAAAGCTGTTCAAGGCATAGACAATTGGATAGAAGTTGACTGCCTGACAGAAGGCTTTGGCAAGGATGTTTCATTGTCTAAGGCTGACAGCAAGGTACAGTAGCGTAGCTGCAGGGATCACGTAAATAGCCAAGGTGGGAGTTGGGCGAGATGATGCCAGGTGTGTCCACAGATTCAAAATCATTGATTTGAGATGAGTTGGCTCATTGTACAATATCCCTTTTGGTCCCTGTGGTTCAGGACCAAACTGAGCATTGGTTGGCTGGTGGCCCCCTATCCCAAGGTAAGCTGTCAAGACAGCTGTGAAGATGACGTAGTTCATCATCTGACTTGGGGAGGGGTAATGGGTTTAGTAAGGTTTCTTGCTTAGCCTGGGTAAAGGATTGATTAATGTGATAATATTGAGGAGGATATTCACTCAATGATAGCACAAACTATCATTGAGGGGTTTGTCTTTATTTATACTAGTGGACCTGCAAGGCATGATTATTGGAAGGCATAGCATTGGGGAACCAAGAGTCTGAGTTGCATCTGTTATTCCCTTTTCTGGATTGGCTTGGGCGGCTGGCAATTGAGAAGGTTTGGCTGGATCCAAGTTAGCATTGGCATAGTGCAAGCTTGGTCTTCTTCATGCATCCAAATTCATTTACTAAATTTGGTGCATGATTTCCATTTTTGGATAGCCTGTCAGTCCATTCCCCATTTGGTAGGCTCTCAAATTGGGCAGCAGTTCCTCCCAAGTTTGGCTTTGGGGAAATTGCCTTTCCTGATTTCCTAATTGGGCTTTTCTCAAAGGAGTGGATGGGGACTGGCCTGCTGGCATGGGAGGGCAAAGGCTGGCAGGTGGCAGGCTGGCCCATGAGTGCCTGGTTTGAGGATGGCTTGCAGGTGGGGCTGGCAAGAGTGGTGGGCGCCTGTGCAGTGGCAGTGGGCATTTGCTTAATGGTGGCAAGCACCTGCATGTTGGCAACAGACAACAGCTTGGTGATGGTGGGCTTCTGCGTGGAGGCAGCAGGTGCCTGCACAGTGGTGGTGGACATCTTCTTGGTGGTGGTGGGTGCCTGCACGGTGGCAGCAAATGTCTGCTTGGTGGTGGCGGGGGCCTGCACGTTGACAGCATGTGACGGCTTGGTTGTGACAGGCTGCTGCGTGGTGGCAACAGGGGCCCGCGCGGTGGACATCTGCTTGGTGGCGGCAGGTGCCTGCATGCTGACAGCAGGTGACCGCTTGGTTGTGGCGGGTTTCCGCATGGTGGCAGTGTGTATCTGCTTTATGGCGGCAGATGTCTGCATGTTGGTGGCAGACATCTGCTTGGTGACGGCGGATGTCTGCACGTTAGAGCAGATGTCTGCTCGGTGGTGGCAGGCGCCTTCACATTGGCAGCGGGTGACAGTTTATTGATTACACAATTTTAAGTGTCAGGAATATTCCTGACAGGTTGAGGTTGTGACAGAAATCACTGGATAATATGGAGCCATTTCTAAATGATGGGGAATTACCACCCAAATCCACATAGAATTGATGATTAACCACCAATGCAGCTTCAGATATTTTTTTGTGAAATTTCCAATTGAAACTCCAGGATTAAGTAGAACAATCAGTCCTAACCAGAGTAAACCAAGATAAATGACTTGGGAAAGCATCAATGCATCTTCAGCTTTGAATTCTGGGCATTGAGAAGTGACATGATTTTCATTTTCCAGAATGGGGGGAGGAGCTACAAAATTGGCTGGCATGAAATTAACATTTTGCGGTGCCAACAACAAAGTTCCAGATGCTGGGCCCCATCTTTCTGAAATGATTCTGTTCAGAATCATATTGTACGGGATATACTGCAACAACCCAAGCACAGGATGCATTTTTAAAATTTAAAATTAGAACTTGGGATAATTGATTTTTATTGAATAAATTTAGGAGGACTCAAATCTTAGAGTTGAAACAGGGAAAATTATTCAATATATATCAGAAAAATTGGCTAAGCAATACCACCTGAGTCTTGATCTCCTATTCTTTCTGTATCTTCAAGTAAGTATCTAGTCCAGGTTGCAAAGAACCCTTGTGTGACCAGTTTCTGATGACCATGCTGGTTAATAAGCTTATATTGGGTGAACCTCATATTACATCAATTTATCAACGTCAGTATGCTGGGGGAGCTGGTTTCATCTGGCAGACTGGAGTAATTGTGACCCATTTTTGATCAATTGTTTGGTTTAAATCTGTTAACTTGGTCAATTTCAATACAGGTTTTCTGGCCTTCCGTGCCTTCTTACTTGGACAGACAATACCCAGCATTATGGAACCTACTGTGCTAGAGGTTAGCTGGAGCGTCCTGGGGATGAGAGCCTTTAAGTCACTCCCTTCCCAGACTGTGCCTTATGATGTGGGTTAGAGGGTTGCTCTGGCATCTTTGGCTCACAGTACAGGCTTTGTAGGCTGGTCACATGGTCCAAGTTAATGTACCTCATGGTGTGGGGTTTGAGGGCGCTTTAGTATATGAGGTGTGATGCAGGGTTATAAAACACCATCTCTGAAGGCCTGCCTAGGCTTAGTTCCCTTTAGGACAAGATTAGCCCCTGTAAGGATTGGAAATCCTTCCATCCTAAATCTATTAATTGAAAATGATGGAAATATGTTGTAACTGTGCTGGTTTAGCAGAGTTACAAGGGGAAAAATATTTAGAGGCTAGATAATAATATTTATTGAGAGATATCAATTATATAGTCATTGTGAATCAATAGATAGAAGTAACATGATTGGTGATCACACGGCTGGATGTAAGAGGGGGTGGCTTGATCCTGGTAATGAGTCAAGCGCCAAAACAAGGTATCCACTGTAACAGATCATCATCTGTTCATGTTGTTAGATTTGGCAATTTGATTTGACTTCCTAGTCTGGCTTTGAGTGGCCAAGTAATTGGATTGCGGGTCACAAACCCTCTTGTTTGGAACCTTGCTAGCGGGTCAAGCCTGCTGTTTTGACAAAAACACAGAATTATTGGTTATTGGATCACTTTACAAGTTCAAGACAATTTATCTACCTTGGTTTCAGAGATCCAGCCTGTGGGGTGTTCATGAGAACTTAGAGGGTGATAAGCCCACAGGTCCTGTGGGAAGGGCCAGCCATAAGACTGGAGCTAACTTTACAATATAAGATAACAATTTGCCCAGGAGAGCCCAGGTTCCACTGACAGGCACCATTGAATCAATAAGGCCAGTGAGAGTGATGTACATAACCCCAAATATCTAAGTGGAGGTATATTCATTGGTTGCAACAGAGTTCTGTGGGCGTTTGGGCGGCAGGGTGAGAGGTGAGAGGTGGTGTCATTGGAACTAGGTAGGCAGACAAGTAGTTGTAATTGTTGCAGAACAGCAGGGGAGGTATGGTGACTTGGGTTCCTTCTCTGCCAATATTTTCTGCATCTCTAGTTCTGGCTTCTGGGTTGTAGATCAGGATTCCCTCTAGGGTAAATTCCAAATACCTGGGTTGGGTGGGTATTTAGTGAAATGTACTGGGCCAAAGAGAGCTCCTGGTGGACAATATAATTTGGGCGGTTGGTCTGCAATTTCTTGGGGTTGATGGATGTGAGGTACAGAACCACAGGAGGTAGACTTCAAATGGAATAGAACTAAAATCATATATGGAATTAGCTAATTGAACCAAAGGTTCTTGTCACTTGATTGCAAGAATGACAATGGGCCACTTCCTGGAGACCCAAGGTTTAAGTATAACCTTCTACCATAGAGAAACTTTTATAAACCTTTCTGGGCCAGGTGATACTGCCTTTGTTGGTTTGGAAATCATTGGTGGCGTTCTTCCCAGAGTATCTCTCATTGGATGGATCAGAATGGGGAAACTCATATTTTCCCTTTGAGCTGCAGGATTTGTCATCTCAGGCGTCCCACATTCTATAGAAAGCTTATTCAATTATTAATCAGAGGTGATCCCAGCTATCTTGGGATTTTTGGCCAGCCCCAAGCTCTCATTGGCAAGACTAACATGATCCTTTTGCAGGTGAGGCGTTGGTGTGTGCAACTCTGTTTTGATTGATCTCAGGAGTTTCTCCAAATTTGAATTTGGCTCTGGTTTGAGCCTGGGGAAACACAGGCAGCTGGGCCTGCGGGCTGGCAGCCTGCAGGATATTGGGGTTCTAAATCTTGTAGCTAGGATTCTATCACATGCATAGTTAACAGGAATTTGACACTTTTAACATCATACCCTTCTCTCCTGGTGCTCCCCTCCTTACTTGCCTTTTTGTCCAGGTTTTTCTATATGGCTCTGTGCACATTTGACAGGTTGAAAACAGGTTCTCAGGTGCTCTCTTTGGGGGGGTAACCTACCCATTTGAGGTACTACTATGGAGTCTTGTAGTGGAGACAGTGTATGTGGATGTATTTGACCTTGTATTCATTTGTGCATCCATCCTGGATGGGCGGGGGATTGGACTTGATTTTCCTGGTGGGGAAGGAAGGTTTCTTCTTTATTGAATAGCAATGATTGATGGAAGACATTGTGGATTTTCCAAGTAGGCGGTAGCTCTAGTTTGTACAACACTTCTCCTGTTTACTTTATGATCTTGTAAGGACCACAGCAACAGTGAGCTAGCTTCCTACTGGGTACGTGTAAGGGGACGTTCCGTGAGTTGAGGTAAACTTTGTTGCCTATCTCCAGAGGTTTCTTGGAGACCCTTTTCTTGTCAGCAAACGCCTTGTAGGTCTTAACAGAGCAGGTTAGGTTCCTAAGGCAGGTTTCTTGGGTGGCATGTATTTGTTTAATACAGGTTTGCTATGCAGTATTCTGTTCCTTGTTGCCAATTCTATGCTCCCATGATGGATCAAACCTGTAGTTGGCCTTGAAGGGGAACATACCCATGGATGTGTGGTCTTTCTGTTATAGGTGTATTGTGACATGAGTAACATCTCTGCCCATTTGACTAGGTCTGTGTTGTTTTAGCATTGGAGGTATTGTTCCAAGATTTGGTTGACCTGTTCAGTTTATCTGTCCGTCTGTGGGTGGTAGGAGGTTGACACTCAGCATTTTATTCCAAGGTCTTTCATCACTTGTGTCCAGTAGTGGGAGGTGAACTAGGGTCCCCAGTTGGTGATGATTTCTTCTGATGTGCTGTGTTGCGTCAAGATGCAGTTGTGGAAGTGTCTGGCAGTCTCAGCTGCCGTGCAGTGGGTAGTGGTTGGGAGGAAGTAAGCCATTTTTGTGAAACAGTCAATAATTTTTAGAATTGCGCCAAAGGATTTTGAAGGGGGGAGTTCTACTATGTCATCCATTGACACCAACTTCCAGGGTCCAGTAGGGATGTCCAGAGGTCTCAGTAATCCTTCTGGCTTTTAGCAACACGTCTTGGTTCTTCCACAGGTTTCACAAACATTGATGTAGGCAGTTACTTCCTTGTCCATGCCTGGCCATGCATAGTTCCGCTTGATACTTAAGAGGAATTTGTGTCTACTGAGATGGCGGCTATCTCTGAATTGCGGTGCTCAAACAATATGTTGGTTTGGGGTTTGAGCCTTTGGGTACATAGATTCTGTTGTGGAGCAACAAGGTAGAGCCTTTCAGGGAGTAATCTTTCTTTGAGTGATGGCAATCTGGGTTCTTTGCCAGGGCTTTGACTAGTTTGGTTGAATAAGCATCTTGTTTCTGAGCTCCTATCATGTTGGGTTTGCTGGCGGCAATCTTCAAGTACTTCAGTTGTATTCCTAGGCTGGCAGGGTCTAGTAGTGTATGGGTGTTGAAGTCCTTGATGTCTGTAGAGGAGGAAATCATTTTGGCTCTCCTGTTTAAGGTGTCTGGTGCTACATTCACCTTTCCTGGCTTACAGTCTATGATCAAGGTGTAGTTGGCCAGCTCTAAAGCCCATCTTGCTTTTTGTTGGTTCAGCTGGCGTGGTTTGAAGAAATAGACTAAGTTATTGTGGTCTATCAGAACCTTTACTGGATTTTCAGCACCACACAGGTATCTGCGCCAATGCTTCAATGTCTTCATTATAGCTGGCATCTCCTTATCATAGATTGGGTAGTTTTCTTTCTCCAGCAGCATTTTTTTGGAGTAATATGCTACAGGATGTAGCATACTATCCCCTTCTTCCTGAAGAAGGACCCCACCCACCTCAAAGTTGGATGCATCCATCTCAAGCACAAAAGGTTTTGATGGATCAGGCATAGCAAGGACAGGGGCAGACATGAAAGCAAGATTCAAGGCTTTAAAGGTGGTGGTGAATTATGGGCCAAACAAACTGGACCTTGTCAGAGTAGAGACAGGTCAGGGGCAATGTAATATGAGAATTTTTTGGATGAAATCTCTGCAATAATTTGCCAGGCCCAAAAAGCTTCTCACATCTTTTCTGCATTTGGGTACTGACCAGGCTGTTACAGCTTCCACTTTGTCTTGCACCATGGCAAACCTGCCAGTCTTCACCACATATCCCAGAAATTTGACTTCAGATTGAAAGAATTCAGATTTCTTCAGCTTGGCGTGTAAGTTGGCCTGGGAGAGTTTTCCAGCATAAGGTCAAGGTGTTGGAGGTGTTCTTTGTGAAACTTGCTGTATATTAGGATGTCATCCAAATATGCAACACAAAATTGGTCAAGGTACTTGCCTAGTGTTGCGTTTGGCTCCTGGGGACAACATCCAGGAGGACACAATGGGAAATCTTTATAAAAAAGATTTGAGGTTTGAAGCTAGCCTTGGGTTAGTCTTCAGGGTAAAATTAAGGGCACATACCTTAAATTCTTGGAATACAAGATGTGAAAGTCCTTTTAAAAAGGAAATAAAAAAGCTTGAAGAATATTAAAGCCAACACAAATGCGGATAAAATTGTCTTCATTAGGAGAAATGATTCTACTTAAATAGTAGACAAGGGTCAATGATCACTTGTTAGGCAGAAAGAAGTGGCAGAGGGGGTCAAGATGGGATGAGGTCATACCAGGATCAGTCAAGGTCAGGTATGATATTCCGGAATGGGTGGATATTAAACCAGATCTATTTGTGAAAGGGGAGGAATTCCCAAAATCAAAAGCAAAACCAACCAAATCTTTGCACTTATTATTATTCAAAGGCCATATTGAAATAGCATTGATGGCATGATTTATGACATCTCCCCCCCAAGATTAAAGACAGGGAGTTGATATTTGTGGAGGAATTTGGAATGAGCTCAGGCAAAAGGGTGGCCAGACAACAGCAGCTTCATAGTATAATCAACACTCTTCTTGTAGGTAATTCACCAGGCCCAACTCAGAGGGAGTCTAGCTTATGGGCACGTCCTCCAGTACAATTTTGATAATAGAGGAATAGATCACCTACTTGGTACTCAAGGAGAGGGCTCTGGAAGAATTTGAAGGCAAGAGTTCTAAAGCTTTAACCTTGTGAGCAGTAGAATGGGCTGTAGCTTGGATGTCAATGATACAATTAATCAAGTCTTTGACATGATCTTCAGGATTGGTAGAGACGTCAACTTCAATCAATGGGGGTCCCAAGATTGAGGGGGTAGTGGCTTCCTGTCCATACAGCATGACAAAGAGGAACTGTGTTGCAACTGAACCAATGAGGGTTCAGTATTTGAAATTGGGGAAGACAACAGTCCAATAGAAAGGACAAAATAATAAGAATAAGGTATTGTGTTGTAACTGTGCTGTTTTAGCAGAGTTACAAGGGGAAAAATATTTAGAGGATTGATAATAATCTTTATTGTGAGATAGTGATTATATAGCTATTGTGAATCAATAGATAGAAGTAACATGATTGGTGATCACACAGCTGGATGTAAGAGGGGTGGCTTGATCCTGCTAATGAGTCAAGCGCCAAATCAAGGTATCCACTGTGATGGATCATCATTTGTTCATGTTAATTGATTTGGTAATCCAAGTTGACTTCCGGGTCTGGCTTCAAGTGGCCGGGTAATCAGATTGCAGGTCACAAACCTGCTTGGTTAGAACCTTGCTGGCGGGTCAAGCCTGCGGTTTTGAAACCCCCTGGCTGAAAGTCGGCCTCCTCAGGAGGCAGGTTGTCAGGAGCCCGGGCGCCATATTGAACCAGTTGTTGTTTGGTGGCAGGCAGGGCAGATTCTTGTTGCTTCTGTCTTGCTATGCAAGGTCGTAGGCAGTTGTGATGTAGCGTCTTGTCTTGCTTGCGTTTCCCGAGCCCTTGCACAAGGTAAGTGTTATTGTCATTTACCTTTAGGATTATTGCTGGCCCTACTTTTTTGGGTTGTAGTTTGCTCTTGTCAACATTCATGACCCAGACTTTGTCCCCAACTTTGTGTCTTTGACATATGGGAACGAAGGTCTTTTGTAAGTGTTCCTTTTCTTTGGCTGCTTGTTTGCTGTTGGCCTCTATTACTTGAGGATCAGAGCAAGGGGGGACTTGACTTGGGTTTTCCAGTTTGGGTCCTGTTAATGCTTGAATGATATTAGGCTGTATGCTGTATATCAGTTCAAACGGGCTTTTCCCTGTGGATCTGTTCACTTGGGTTTGGCACACAAGTAACACAGTTGATAGCTGCTTATACCAGTCTTCAGGTCTCCCGGCAGTGAGTTTGGCTAGGGCTTGCACAAGGCTACTATTAAGCTGCTCTACCTGTCCATTGTCCTGTGGATGGTATGGTGTAGTGACGGTGTGTTCAACCCCATTTTTGGCGAGGTACATGTTGGTGTTTTTGGAGGTCAATCCTTTGCCCCCATTGGTTATCAGGAGTTCTGGCTTTCCAAACTTACTGATTATTTCTTTGCCAATGAATTTTCAGACGTTGTTACCAGTGTGAAATTTCACCGCTTGGGCTACTGGCCACATTGTCGCAAAATTGATGGCTGTGATGATGCATTTTTTGTTGTTGTGCTTTCCTGGCATGGGCCCACAATGTCCAGAGCCCATACCTTGAACGGTAGTTGGGTTTGAATGGGGAGTACAGGCTTAGGCGGGGTTTTGCTTCTGGCAAACTTCTTGCAGACCTTGCACTGTTCTAGCACTTCCTGGACATTGCGGTATAAGGTTGGCCACCAGGCTTTATGTTTTAGGAATTTATATAGGTTTTGGCTCTTGGTATGTCCAAGATCTCTGTGGTAGCAAAGAATGGTATTGACTATGATGTGTGGGGATGTAGGGGATGGTTGTGCTATCTGACATCTTTCTATGAAGAGTCCCATATACATCAGCAAAGAGGTGTTCATTCTTGATGACTGTTTCTTTGGTGATATTGGTTGTGCCTGCAGGGAACTCTTTGTCTTTTGTAAGGAGCACTAGGAGAAGCCAGTCTGGGTTGAGCTCATTCTCTCCCCTAGAAGCACAGACATACAGGCAGGACAGGGTGTCCGCCATGGCAAGTTTGGCCATGGCTTATATTGGATGAGCATGTTAAACCTTTCTAAGATTTCCATCCACCGCGCTTGGCGGCGTGACAAGTTTGTCTGTGTCTTGAAATAGATGAGCGACTTATGATCAGTTAATGCTGTGAATTCTTCCTGCCGTTCCAGGTAACAGCGCCATTTGACTAGGCAGTGTACAATGGCCAATAGTTCTTTGTTGTGGATAGGGTATCTACACTTGCCATCTGTCAGCTTGCGCAACTTGTAGGCTACAGGCAGGAAGTCACTGTTGCTATCCTTAATTTGCAGAACTCCCCCAATGGATGCATCTGAAGCATTGGTTTCCATCTAATATTCTCCATCTTGTTTGGTGTATTGTAAGATGGGAGCTGTTGTGAGCTTTTCCTTGAGACGTCTAAAACAGAGGTCACGTTGGGGGGTCCATACAAACTTGGACTTGGCGCCTGTTATGGCAAACAAGGGGGAAGTCAAGACGCCACAGTTGGGTATGAAGCGTTGTACATAGGCCACCATTCCCAAGAAGGTGCGTAGTTCTGACTTGTCCTTGGGGGGCAGCATCTTGCAGATGGCTTGTATCCTTTGACTGTTGGGTTTGATGCCGTCCTTTGAGACTATGTGTCCCAAGAAGGGTAGTTGCTCCCAGAAGAACTGGCATTTAGAGGGCTTGACCAGCAGTTTGTGTTGTGCCAGGGTTGCAAAGACTTCCTCCAGGTCCTTGTGATGCTGTTCTACCAAGGGGCTGTAGACAATGATATTGTCCAGGTACACAAGGACGTGTCTGCCTATGTGTGGTGCAAACACTTTGTTCATTAAGGTTACAAAGGTGGACGGGGCCTTGGTCATGCCAAAGTTGAGTACCACACATTTGTAGGAACCGTACTTGGTGCAGAAGGCTGTCTTGGGGATGTCTTCCTCCTTGATACAAATCTGATTGTACCCTGCAGTTAGGTCAATCTTGGAGAAGACAGAGGCTCCTCCCAAGGCGTCAAAGAGATTGTCAATTAGTGGTAAGGGGTAACAATTCTTGATGGTGACTTTTTTCAAGGTGCGGTAGTCTGTGACCAGGCTTAAGGTACAGTCCTTTTTAGCCACAAAGAATATAGCGGCCCCAAAGGGAGACTGTGAGGGGCGGATAAGTCCTTTTTCCAGTGCTTCCTTGAGATAGGCGCGCAGGGTGTTGTCCTTGTTTGGGGTCAGCCTGTAAATGGGGTGTGCCTTGGGTACGGCCCCCTTGAGTTGAATAGAGTGTTGGATGTGCTTCTCAGGGGGTAGCCCAGGTAACGCTTCCTTAAAGATTTCTGGGTGACGGGCCACAATGTTGCAATCTTGTGGCGTGGAGGTGTCCTGATGTTCCTTGAAGTGTATGTTTTTATACTGGCAGGAATCCCAGTCAATAGCTTTTAGGTTTTCCTTCTCATCTGAGGTCTCCGTGATGCATACAAAGACATGGTCTTGTAGGAGTTGGCCTACAGAGTCTGGGTAGATTTGGTGGTTGACAACTTCATGCTTGATGGTCAACACTGAGGTTGCCCAGTCCATGTGGGGGTTGTTTTTCTGTAACCAGTCTAGTGCCAGTACAATGTCAAACTTAGGGAAGTCAATGACGGGACCTTGGATGGTGGAGTGGAGGTTCCCAAGCATGACAGAGAAAGGAGCAGTTTCTTATGTCACGGCAATGTGATGTTCATCAGCCAGGACCACGTTTTTAATCCGCAAAGTATTAGTGGCCAGCTTGAATTTATCCACAAAGCTGCTGTTGACTAAGGTTCAATCTGCGCCCAAGTCCAAGAGAGCTGAGCCTGTGTAACTGCAAAAGTGGAAAGGGTAAGACATCAGTTTATTGGGATGTCTGGCAATGGTGTATAGCACTGGGTTTTCTGAGGGCACTTGGATCATTGGGCATTGGTTCACGTCCTCGGGTTGGTATTCATTGTTGGACAAGTCAGGAGTTGCGTGGGGAGAGCTTGGCTTGCTTAGTGCTCTCCCCAGGCTTTCCCTCATCTTGGTTGCCTTGAATGGCAGTGACATGGAAATGGGTACAATTTGATTGGCTGTTATTCCCATTCCCATTTGATCCTGTGGGTTTGTGGTTGTTGTTGTTACCATTACCTCCAGGAGGTGATTGCAAGGAGCGCCCACTTGAATGTGAGTCCTTGGGTCTCTCCTGTTTTTTAGTCTGTGCCTTGTGCAGAGCGTTGGAGGTTTGTTCTGATTTTTCTGCTTCATGGTACAGGCTTTTTAGGTTGGTAACTTGGTCCAGGCTCATGTGTCTCATTACGTGCAACTTGAGAGTGTCGTAGTACATGATGTGTGTTGCTGGAGTGTCAAAGGCCATGTTTGATGGGGCGCCAAGACAGAGTTCCTTGTAGGCGCAGGTGAGTTCTTTAACGGTGCCTGTCTGGGTTGGGTTCTTTACTTGGCATATGATCATTAGTGCCATATCCTTAAGCACAAACCTTGCCAAAAAGACCTGCTTGAAGGTGTCCCAGTTCTTGTTGGTGTGCTCCTCATGCCACTTGTTGCACTAAGTGCCAGCGTCATGGGTCAGACAAATGGAAATATCCACAATCCAAAAACACTGTAGGCACTCCATCTGATCCAACTTGCTTTGGGCAGACTGAATCTATGCGGCAGCATTATTGTTTTTGGCCCCCACAAAGGGTTCCAAGGCGGCGCTGCAAAGTCTTTGTACTACATAGGCGGGCATGGTGGTCTTGTCAGCTGGTTGCGGCATTGAGGGAAGTGCCTGAAAGAACCCTTTTGCAGACATGGCGTTGAAGGCGGGTATCAGGATCACCAAGTTTTGGTAGATAACAAAACCATCAGGTATCTTGGTACCAGGGGTATACAGAGTCCAGTCGGGCAGGAGGCCAGACATGATTCTGTCAAGGATTTGTTGGCCGTGGTGTGTGCGGGCAACAGGCAGAATTTTTCAAGATAAGGTAGGATGGAGAACCTACCTGTTCTACCAATGTTGGAACTGTGCTGTTTTAACAGAGTATAAAGGGGGAAATGTTTGGAAACTAGATAATATTCTTTATTGAGAGATACATATTATATAGCTATTGTGAATCAATGGATAGAAGGAACATGATTGGTGATCACACGGTTGGATGAAAGAGGAGGTGGCTTGATCCTGTTAATGAGTCAAGCGCCAAATCAAGGTATCCACTGTTATGGATCATCATTTGTTCATTTTAATTGATTTGGTAATCCAAGTTGACTCCCGGGTCTAGCTTCAAGTAGCCGGGTAATTGGATTGCAGGTCACAAACCCACTTGGTTGGAACCTTGCTGGCGGGTTGAGCTTGCGGTTTTGACAATTGTTTATTGTAGAATATTGTGATTAATATATTATATGGGGAAAGCCACAAGGCCACAAGGGGGTGGCATAGTGGGAAGTTTCATGTAAGGTTTAAAGCTGAGGAATAACTCATGCACAAATCAGCAAGTCAAATTGGCCGTGCTCCTAATTAGGATGAAGTACCCGCCATTTGATATTGCCATCAGATTAACCTATAATGTTAGATACGTCAAGGGACGGCTCATCAAGCGTCCCCTGTGTATCATAAGATACATTAGCAGGCAAATCTGGAAACTTGGTTGCAACAACTGGTCAGTCACTTGATGTCTACTGAGTCTATACACAAAGAGATCAGCAGGAAGAAACATATCCCAATTAGCAGCATCAGAGAGGGTAAGCTTCCTCATGATGGACAAGGATGGATTTTTTTGTTCCACAGTCCTAGCTGTTGACAGGTTATACATTGCATAGAAGGATTGATGTGTGCTCATAGCTTCTACAATGGACGTTATGCAGCGGGCATTAGATTTGGTACCATTTTCAGAAATCAGGACTTGAGGGCAACCATGACAATAGAAGATATCTTGCAACAAGAAATTAACAGTGGTCTTGGCAGTTATATCCTTGGTTGCTCTGGCTTCAATCCATTTACTAAAATGATCTACAGCTACCAAGATGAATTGACCCCCAGACCCAGAACAAAGGAGATGCCTAACAGCATCAATACTCAAAGTGTGGAAGGCATGCTTACGAGGGATGAGCTTGAACTGATGTTGTGAAGGGCAGGGTTCTTGGAGCTGATAAGAATGGCAGGAGGCGAGGACATCAGGGATTAGTAGGCACATATTCTCCCAATAGAAGTTCTTGCACAACCAGTCATGAGTATTTGCTATGCCTCTGTGTCCAGTGTCAATGTGGGCTTGGAGGATGATGGCCGCCCTCATACTGGGACAGACGTAGGGTAAATAATCATTGTTGACTCTCTTGAAGAGTTGTCTATCTCAAATTGTAGTATCCTTTGATAGGGCTTGCAGTGCCAAACAAATATCTTCTGGCTCAGTGGTCCAGGAGTCAGGATACCCTATCAACTTGTATAGGCAATTGTCATCAGCAAGATGAAAAGCTAGTATAGGCATCCTTGACAAATCATCAGCATTCTGATGTTGCGCACCAGGACAATGTACTACAGTGAAATTGTATGCTTGCAGGTGTAAGGCCCAACAGGCTAGGCAACCTTTGGGCTCCTTTAGTTGCTGCAGCCACTTACAGGATGACTAGTTTGTAACTACCGTGAAGTGAGTCCTGTAAATGTAGTGCTGGAACCTTTTTACTGCATGCAAAACAGCTAGGCATTCTTTTTCTGTGACACTATAGTTCTTCTTGTGTTTGTTGAAGACTCACAAAGGTTAGGCCACAGGTCAATCTACGCCCTCATCATTGAGCTGGGCTAAGATGGCGCCTACAGCTACTCCACTGGCGCCAGTATATAAGATGAACTCCTTATCATAATCAGGGTAGGCTAGGATGGGAGCCTCTTTGAGCTTGGCTTTAAAAGCCTCAAAGGAATGCTGTTGACTGTCAGACTATTCAAAAGGTATGTTGCAAAGGAGTTAGGCAAGGGGTTCATTCAGTTCAGCAAAGTCAGGGATGAATTGTTGATAATACCTCATCATGCCAAGAAACACTTGGACCTTGCGGAGGGTAGTGGGGTGCTGCATCTTGTCAATGGCTTCCCTTTTATTATTCATAGGATGTATTCCAGTTTGGGTGACCTCATGGCCCAAGAATTCAAGTCATTTATTGAAGAAGTTGCATTAGAGAGTTTAAGTTTTAAGCCTGCCTCCCAAATTTTGATGAAGACATCTTGAAGGTGGTCCAAATGGTCAGTAAAGATGGAGCTGAACACAGTAATATTGTCAAGGTATATGAGGACGCTGGAGAGTTTCAGATCTCGTAGGATGGAATCTATAGCCCTTTGAAACGTAGCTGGGGAGTTGCAGAGTCCTTAGGGCATTCAAGTGGGTTTGTAAAGACTTTCTAAAGTGATAAGCACAGCCTTCTCTCTATCCTCAGGAGACAAGCCAACCTGCCAGTATCCTGATGCTAGATCTATAGCGGAGAAAAACTTTGATCATCCTAATTGTCTGAGTGCATCATCAATTCTAGGCAAAGGATAAGAGTCCTTTTTTTGAGCAAGTTTAGGTGGCAGTAATCCATCACAATGCAGTGGCCTTCATCCTTCTTCTTTAGGATCAATAATGGGGAGGCCCAAGGGCTCCGAGAGGGAGCTAAGAGCCCAGCATCTAAAAGCTGGTTAAGCTCCTTAAAGATCTGGGCATCTTCTACTCTGCTGCAGCAGTAAGGTTTGGTACAAAAGGGCGGTGCATCACCTGTATCTATCTGGTGGATAGCCCCCTTTGCTAGTCCATAGTTTGTGGTTCCTGAGACAAAGATATTCTTAAACTGTTCTAGTGGTTCCAGAACATCTTTTTGTAGAATGGGCAACAGTTGTGGGAAGTCTAAAGCTGTGAACAGTGAGAGAACCTGAGGGTCTCCTTCAGGCAAGTTGAAATCACTAAACGTTCCAAAGGGGTAGAGGGACGCCACTTGCTCTGAACCTAATATGCAACCATGTCTGACAACCTGGCCCATGGGCACCTGCATATACAGGGTAGTCAGGTTAGCCAACAACAGCTACACAGGCTCTTTATGAGTCCAGTTCAAATCCCAGGGCATAACCAAGGCCTTTTATGGCTTAAGGAATCAGGTGAATATAGCTCCAGAAATAATTTTTCAGGTAGTTTGTAGGATATCTGGGAGTCTATAATCATTTGTGATTCAGGAAGGATGGTGATAGCTGCAGGGGCAAGGGGAGGCACACTTTATCTGTAGGACAGGAAGGAGGAGGGGAACACATATTGGAAGAGTGAGTCCTGTACTTAAGTGAGAAGATACCTGTGGGGTACTCAAGCACACAAGCCTTAAGGCGTTTACCCAGGAGACATGGGGGCTCTTCAAAGATTAAAGGGATCTCATACCCTAAGAGCAATAGGTACTCATCTCAAAGGTTCATAATCCTATTATACTCTCTAAGGAATTGCGTACCAACCAGGAGATTGTAGCTTCTGTTCTCTAGGACAACAGCAGGGGACATAATAAGAAGCTTCCCAAACCTCATTGGCAGGGCATAATAGGCACTAATAGCTAGGGTTTGGGCCATGTCAGCTGTATCATATGACTGAGTGTAGTTGAGGTTAGGGGCCAGTTTAAGCTTCTTTATTAGCTTTGACAATACCACATTGATTGAAGAGCCCGTGTCCAAGATAGCCTTTATTTTAACCTTTTGGATCAATACTTCCACACAGGTAGTATCTTTTCAAAAAGGGGGGCAAGACATCCAAAACGTCTTGAGCAGCCTCCAATTTCTTCTCCCATTTGGCCAACATTCATTTTAAGGCAGGAATCTCCTTTACACAGTCTGCAAGGGGAAAGATACAGTCACATTCTGAAAGAGAGCTCCTGCTAGCTCAGCAGCCTCTTCAGAGGAATCTACCAAGGCAGGGGGACAATGGGCCTGTGCTAAGTAAGGACAAGCCACTACAGCCTTAGCTCCACTTGAAGATGGGCAAGTTGTAGTTGTGGTTTTTCCTGAATGCAGCTTGCATGGGAAGGAAACTTTCTCCAGGACTGTCAGCACGGAATAATCATAACCATCAGGCTCATTGCAGTCAGAATCTTTGGGTTCAGAATCACTTGAAAGGCTGTGAAACAAGTGAAGGATAGTTGGGCCAGCCAAGGGGAAGATTCCTTGTCAGAAGGGGGATCACTGGAGACAGGGGAGATTGGTCAGCAGAGAGTGTCTTCACCTCTAAGCTGACCTATCTTTTCCTGCCTGCTCCTTTGGGTCAAAACCCTCTACCCAAAGGTTGGTGCAGGTACGTGGGTGGTGTCCTATTTGACCACAGTTATGACACCCTTGTCTCTTAGACTGCCCTCTTGAGTCTAGGATCATAATGTGTGGAGTACAGGAGATGGTTCCCGCATTGTTGGCCTTATTTTTGCGCACCACAATACCCCCATGGGTCAAGTGCATGTCTTGCAAGAGGGTCTTGATACTCTTCATTGAATTAAGAGAAGCTTTGTGGGCCTTAAAATGCAGACATAGGAGTTAGTTCACCTTTGAAGCATTTGAACACACTGTGTAAGCTTCCTGGGGAGTTAACTGTCAACTGGCAATCAACTGTTGTCCTTCAATGTAGAAAAAAATCAGCAAATTTAGCCAGGTTTTCTTTGGGCTTGAAGGTGATATGCATAAAAGCATCTTTCTTGACTTCCAAGCTGAGATTTCCTCCAAATTCCTCAATTAAGAGGCAATTCATGTCCTCTCAAGTGACAAAAGAAGGGAGTTTGGGGACCACAAATTCTTGGAATGTGGGATTCAGACAGGTAAGAATATGCTCCTTCTTAAGTTCATCAGTGGCCCTACACATTGTGGTCTTGAAAATTTCAGAAAGGCAGCAATGGTAGAGATTTTAGGGTCAAATATATGTTTGAATGAAGGCTTATAATTAGGGTCAATGGACAATGAGGTGGATTGGCTGTTGTCACCTGGGCTATGATGCTAATGTTAGGATTGTCCTCAAACTCAGATTCAGCAGCAGGTTCTATAGCCCAGAGAAGTTGAAGGCTCTCCTCTAGGGTATCCAAGGTAGAGCTGTTTTGCCCACTAATATCTCTAGTGGTAGTGGAAGCAGCTCCAAATTCATTAATCTTAATTTGTTGCACCAATAGTGTGCTGACAATCCCATTGAGACAAGTATTCAAGGAAGTGGTCTGAGCAACCAAAGAAATAACCTGCCCATTCATTGTCTTGGTCAAGAAAGAGAGGCTTTGTACCTCTCTTTCCAGTGCATTTTGCCTATCAGCAGCATCATTTGTTACTTCTGCTAGCTGATCCAAGGCAAGAGCACAGTTGACTCAGGGTTGGCCTTCCAAGCCACGGCAACAACCATAATTGTCAGGAGCAGGAGTACTAGTGACCTCATCTTCCCCTTCACCTTCAGACTCAGAGGTTCAATCATCAGGATTAGAGAGGCGTTGTCTCTTATACTTGATTTCTCCTTGCAAGGTAGCTACTTGGTTGGTGAGCAAGACAATGCAATGGTCAGGCATAGTTCTACTGTGGAAGGGTTTGGAGCAGAAGATTGACGTCAAGTAGTAGCTTTGAGCTCAGCTATGGCTTCCCATACCTTGGCTTCAAAGTCAGACGGGACCTCAACAGGAGGAGCAGGAGGTGTCACCTTGATGGATGCTACTCTATCATCCACATAATTTTGTACTTGATACAGAGTGTTCCTAATGAAGCCTTACCCAGTCCATATTGATTTTGCAGGTGGCGGCCCCAGGTACTGACATGAGTCCCAACCAGCTCAAGCTGGGAATTAATATGCTCCCAAAATTGGTTGAGTTTGGTAACCAGAGTCTCAAAATCCTGACAATGCTTTAGAAGAGCGGCCTTGATTTGATCATGCCATGCCGCTTGATGCTCATCCAATTTGCACAGTTGATCCTTGATATACCCAGGGAGCAAGGAGCAAAGGTAATTCAGGGATTAGGTTAGGTATTTCTGGGAGGCCAGCAAGTCACGCTGATTGTCAAAAATACACACAAAGAGGCTATGAGACCATTCTTGATATGCCATATTCTGAGCATGGTTGTTAGAGACAGCAGTGGCTACAGCATTTATAAGCTGGTCTGGAACCTTGTTGCAACCAAGCTTCCAGAATTGCCTGATAATGTATCTTACAATACACAGGGGGCGCTTGATGAGTTGCCCCTTGACGTGTCTAACAACATGGATTAATCTGATGACAATATCAAATGGCGGGTACTTCACCCTAATTAGGAGCGCTACCAATTTAACTTGCTGATCCCCGCACAAGTTATTACTTGGCTTCAAACCTTCATGGAACTTCCCACTATGCCACCCCCTTGTGGCTTTCCCCATATGGGATATTAATCACAATATTCCACAATAAACAACACCTTATTCTTATTATTCTGTCCTTTCTATTGGACTGCTGTCTTCCCCAATTCCAAATACTGAACCCTCATTGATTCAGTTGCAGCAGTGGTAGCAGAAATAGGTTGACAACCTACCTAAAACAAAACCCCTCCTAAGAAAGGACAGAGTACGGGCTGTATGGCTACTCCCCAACAAGAAACTTTCCTGCCAATTCCCAAGGGGGACATCCCTAACAGGTAAACATCTATCAAGACCAGTTAGTTCTCACAAGCGTGTACAATTGGCTCTGCCTTGGGCAGCGCAATGCCAGTGTTACCCTGCTCCAGTCAGACCTGTCCCAACACATGCTCAAACTTCAGCTAGAATCCTTTGTGGGGGCATCAAGGGAGCCAACATTGCCAGTTGGCTCCAATCTACTGAAACCTGCCTCTGTATCTGTCAGGTTCCTGAGCCCATGTGGGTTGCCGCTGCATCTGGCCGCCTCACAGGGCCTGCTGCTATGTGGTTTACCAACTGGGCAAGCCAGGAACTTGATGTTACCTGGGCGGCATTCTGAGACGCCACAAAGTCCTGCTACAGCAAAACCTTCTGCCCCATTGTTGTGGGGACTCCTCTTCTAGCAATCAAACAAACTGGTTTTGTTCCTGAGTATCTTGCCACCTGGCAACAAGCTCTTGCAGCTGCCCCCAAAGCTGTGACTGACGGAAATATAATGCTACTCACACTCATCATCAATAGATTAAACCCCCATATCTGCAAGTGTGTCCCTGTAGATTGCTGTACCTCCATCAACAACTGCTACAAGGCCATTGTTGAGGCTAAAAACCAGGCCTCAATGGGCTTCTGCTATACTAGTGACGCTCCATCCCAACCACGTACAACACCTGGCAATGGCCATAATCAATTAGGCTGCCACCAGCCCCGTCAGCAGGATAATGGGACTAAACGCCCCTGCAAGGGGGGGCTCCAGCAAGCGCAGATTAAAGACCTGGGAAAAGCCTGGGGGTTGTAATGACAAGAGGCCTTACAACCCCACCTGACCCATCCTCTCAATCCCTGCTTGCAAAGAACCCCTGTGACTACAGCATTCATGAAGTCAAAACCCTGGACGTCTTTCAAGTCCACAATGACAACCCTGTACTGAAAGCAAGTCACTCCTTAAATAAAGTAACACACCTATCTCATCCCTTTTGTTTCTGTGGGAACACCCACAAATTACTGGTAGATACCAGGGCCAACCACACTATGGGGGACCAGGCATTCACCAACTCTCAACAACTGGACTGGGTGCCCAGCAGGTTCAAGGCAGTACAAGTGCCTGACTCCTGCAGAGTTGCAATCACCCACAAGACGGTACCCTTCTCTGTGAGAATGGGGAACATCCAGGTTAAGCTCTCTGGGCCAATTATGGCAGGACTCAGCCACAACGTAATTGCTGGCCTCAACTGGATTTGACACAGCCGTCCCTACATCAATTGGGATACCTCTGTCATCACCCTTAACAGAAATGGGGTGGAATTCCTGATTTACCCTGTGAAAATGAGCAAGTTACTCCATGATACTGTTTATCAGAATAACAGAGACATACTTGTACAATTTCAAGGGGGGAAACTAGACTTTAACTAATGCTCAGTCAAAGTTATCTGTGCTGAATCATCTGTGGTCCCTCCCTTGACCACCTCACCACCACCAGCGCTTGCTGCACTCCTCGAGGAGTACAAGAACATATTTAGTGAGACAATTGAGCAACTAACTCCTCCCTGAGAGATCCAGCATGCTGTACAACTTCAAGGATCCTTATCCAAAGCACAACCATTATAACGTCTCACACCAAAGGAAGATGAAACCCTCCAACAGCACCTTGTGAACGCGCTCAATAAGGGCTTCATTTGCCCCTTGCTCTCTCCATACAGGGCAGCGGTCTTCTTTGTAGCCAAGAAGGACAGGTCCCTCCACCTGGTCACAGACTAACATGCCCTAAATGAGGTGATGGTTAAGAACAATTACCCCCTGCCGCTAATTGACAACCTGTTCAATACACTTGCAGGTGCAAAGGTCTTTAGAAAGATCAATCTCACTGCAGGATACAACCAGGTCCACATTGCACCAGGAGATAAGGCAAAAACTGCTTTCTGCACACACTACGGGTTGTTTGAGTGTCACGTCATAAACTTTGGAATGACCAACACTCCTTCCATTTTGCCATGTTTATGAACAAAGCATTGGAGGACCTGATTGGAAAATGCGTGGTTGTGTACCTTGACAACATTATTGTCTTCAGTTAAGATCAAACCACACACCTCCAACACCTCTGCACTGTCCTTGACACCCTTTGGAAAAACCAGCTAAAAGCTAAACCCTCCAAATGTGAGTTTCTCAAGTTGGAGCTGTTATTCCTTCTGAACACTATCTCTGCCTAAGGATAAAGTCAGACCCTGCCAAAATCAATGCAATCACCAGCATGCTGCCTGCCACTGATGTGGGCCAGGTGCAGACATTATTAGGCATGGTTGCCTACGTGCGCAAGTTTTTTTCCTTTGTGGGGAACTAATTGAACCTCTCACAAAGACTCACATCTGCACCAGTCCTTCAGTTTCCCAATCAAAACCAACAGTACAAACTTGAGACAGATGCCCCTGACAGAGTCATAGGGTGTGTGCTAAAGGTAAAAGCTGACAATGGAGTCTTCTTCCCTGTGGCGTATGAGTCCAGGAAACTTATTGACTTGGAACAATGCTATCCCATTCATGATAAAGAGTTGGCAACAATTGTGCACTGTATTGAGAAGTGGTGCTGTTACCTGGAAGGTGCTACATTCCCACCCTGCATCCTGACAGACCACAAGTCACTTCAATACTTCAACATGCAGTCCCACTTGACACACCACCAAGCAGGATGGGTTGAGCGTCTATCCCCTTACCAGTTGCGCATTGAGTACAAGCCTGGGAAGGAACTTGTCACAGCTGACGCCTTTTGCAACTCTACATAGTGTCCATCACTGGGGACAATGGTTTGGATCAAGATTGGCCCATGCTCTACCTCCTCCTTGAGGCAACTTGCTACAAGCGCCTTAACTTGGTAATCATCTCCAAGCTGAAGGACAACAAAAGTCAGTTCACCATCAATGCTGGTAATGTCTACTGTCAGGCAGAGACAGGTGAAAAGCTGCCTTACATTCCTACCATGTAACAAGGTGACACAACATTGCACTGCCACCAAACCCTGGGTCACATCAGAGGGCGTAACCTCTTTGAGATCATGAAACATAAGGTTTAGTGGCCATGCATGCATTAAGACATCTTGGACCTCCTTGAAACGTGTGTGCTGTGCAAGAAAAACATGTCCAAACCTGCACCCCCCAAGTCTGTCCTGCCCATCAAGGCCATGGAACCCTTCAAACAGTGGGCCCTTGACATTGTGGGGCCACTCCCCAAAGACAGACTAGGGAAAAAGTACATTATCACTGCCATTGATAACTTCACTTGCTGGCCAGTGGCCTGGGCAACAACTAACCACACCGCCACCACCATCACCCACTTTATTGGCAAGGAAATTGTGGCCCGCTTTAGGCAACCCAAGCGTCTCATCACAGATGGCAGCCCCAAACTTGTTGGACATGTCATGAAGGCATACTGCGTCAATAACGCACTCCAACATATAGTTACAACCCCCCACCATCCTCAAGCCAATGAAGGCGTGGAACTGTTAAATGGCTCACTGGTTCAACTTGTTGCCAAGCTCTCACAAGAGCACCCCACTACTGCATGGACTGAACACCTGCCCACCGCTCTACTTATCCTGCAAGCAAGAATCAACAGGGGCACAGGGTTCAGCCCCAGCACCCTTGCCTTCAGGACACCTGACAGTCTGACAGGGGTTAAACAGGGAAAGCTACGGTCCAAGGTTCCCAACAAGCCTCCCCTAGTAACAACCCCATCTTTAGATCCATGGCGTGCCAAAGCCCGGGAAATCAAACACAAGCGGATTGAAGGAGGGATAAAGCACCTCAAAGCTAGGTACGCCGTAGGTGACTCCGTCTACACCCTCAATCCCAACTCTGCCAAGTTAGAACCCAACCACCTAGGGCCCTTCAAGATAGCCACTGTCTATGACAATCATACTTATCAACTCAAAGATGCCCAAGGAAATACTAATAAGCTTCACCATGATTGCTTGCGCCACTGCTGCACCATCCCCATACAAAGGCTGTTTTTACAGACCTTCCCAGACCTTCTGCAGACTCTGGTCTTGGTGTCTGATGACAAGCAGGGGGCAAGGGGGGTGTCGTAAAAGTGGCAGCAAAGGGTTGCTAGTTTCTACAAATAGTTAGTCAGTGACCTAATTCTTACTACGATACCTGTTGATGGTATAGTGACATCCTATGAAGGACAGAAGAATAAAAGGTGTATAGACAAAACTGGTATTTATTTAGATAGCATCACACTTATATAGTGTAAGGCAGGGGAATTGCCACCAGAGGCAGGAAGGCACAGAAAGAAGGACTTGCCAAATGGAGGGGAGTGGAGTGGCACAGCTAAAAGGCCCGCGCAAGAGAACAACCTCTTCCTTGCGGCTTTCCTTAAAGTGGTGGATATAAATAACTTAGTTGTTCTATTTATAATCCCAGAAGTAAAGCATGTGCCTTGTGCGCACTCAAAAGGCAAATTGAACTCCTGTTTTTGGCGTGTTTTAAATGTCTCTATCTCTATTAGAATTGGGATGCAATAGCACAGTTGCGCAATTGTTACATTGCTTAATCCCTAGATGGACAATTTTACGGCTAATGCATTCAGGATCTGCAAATTTTCCCTCCACTGGATTAGACAACAGGTTTAAAAATGGCTGGCGTCTCAAGGTGATGGCTATGGTGAAAAGTCCCTCTAGAAGAGTCACAAGAAGAGTCTTGAAGAAGGTGCAAGTGGTAATTCCAAAGAGGCACAAGCATACCAGGCCAGTGGAGGTAGTGAAGGCAGCAGAGAAGCAAATAGTCCTGCATGATGTGGACAGCAGCTATCTGGACTTGGGGGTTCACTTAGATCAGCTACTAGTGCCTCAGCTGGCCTTAGGGGAGACAGACCCATTATTTTCTCTGCTGCTCCTAGCTTTGAGTGAGCCCAGGGAGGTGACAGGAACTGGGTTGAAAAAGGGTAACAGTATCCATTGGCAGTTCTCCATGCGGGCAGCGGAAGAATACTTGGAGGCTCAGCTGAAGGAATTCCATTTTGAGGGTCAGGGTCTTTCAGTCTTGCAACAGGGGACGGTATCCAACATAGTGAAGTCAGTCCTTTGCGCTTGGGCAACACCTGGGGTTACTGAGGCTCAGCCAATCAGTTGAAAAACCTCTGACAACTTTGAGCAACGTCTTTGGCAAGCCTTCCAGAAAGTGTAAAAGTCGTACACTATGGAGGGGACTGCTCATCTGATGCCAATGGTGATGGCTGGCAACCTTGTTCTTTGAGGAACTAACTGCTTTAATACCAAGCGGGAGGAGAACATGGGGGTCTTCCTTGAGTGGGCCTTGTGCATATTCTACGAGGTGGGTGGTCAGGTCCCAGTAGAGTATGCCCTTTGTGAGAGTCTTCTGTGGGACTGTATCTTCTTGGGGGTCGCCTTTCCTGTGGACATTGGGGTCAATTGTGTGTCTTGCTTGGTGGGGGTTTGTTGCCCAATCCTTGGTCATCAGCTTTGTGGATCTGTAGGCAACCAGTTGTGTTTCTTGGCTGTCATTCAGGTGATAGAACAGTTGGTGCAGTACTGGAAGAGTCTTGTCAGTCTCCAATAAACACCTTGTTCTTTCATTCTTATTCCTCATGCTTTGGTGCAATACTATTGCAAACAGGACAACAACCCATGGAATTTTTTAATTAGGCTTTTGTTTTTTCGGGTTATTGTCCTCATTGGGGCTTACTCTTGGTCACTGGGAGCGTCACACATATACTGAGTGTGTACTCTAGTGATCAATTGCCCAGAATGGGGCTCCTTAAGGGTGTATGAGTTGGGGCCAGTCTTCTGGATAACTTGAACTGGGCCTTGCCAAAGGGAGGCAAGGTTGGATTTGCGGCCGTACCCTCTATTGCTGAAGAAGTAGACTGAGTCTCCTACCAGGTAAGTGGGTAAGGCGGGGCGTTTGGATGCAGCTTGTTCTAGGTCCTGCAACTTATGGTTTAAGTTTACAGTGTAGGCCTCTGATTGAAAGAAAATAAGAGTTTGAACCAGCTTGTTGAGGTACGCCTCTGGGGACACAGCCAGGCTGGGCTTTACCAAGGAATATAGTAAAGGGGGAAGACCTGGTTGCCGGCCGTAGAGCAGCTGGAAGGGCGGCTTGCCAGTGGCTCAATGGTACCCAATGTTGTATGCAAAGGTGGCTGCAGGCAGGAAGGTGTCCCATTCAGTCTCATGTTGATGACTGAGCTTCCGGAGTATCTGGAACAGGCTCCCATTAGTGCGCTCTACCATGCCATTTGTCTGTGGGTGATAAGAAGTGGATAGTGTCCCACAAATTCCCATCAGTTGGTTGAGGCGGGGAATGATATAACTGGTGAAGTTGGCATCATTGTCTGTCAGCAGGATCTGGGGGCAACCATGTTTGTATATGATATTCTCCAGGATGAACATGGCTATCACCAGTGCAGATTGGTTAGGAATTGCCTTGGCCTCTACCCATTTAGTCAGATGGTCAACTGCCACAATGATGAACTTGTTGTGACTGTTGATAGCTGGCAGGGGGCCCACTACGTCAATGGCTACAATGTGGGAGGCAAACCCAGGGCGTACCAGTCTGTGTTGAAACTTGGCAACCTTAGGCCTCTCAATGTTGCAGTCATGACAGTTGGCTAGTGTATCCACTACGTCAGTGTGCATTCCTTCCCAGAAGCAGTGTTGCTGTAGAAGAGCTAACGTCTTCTGTATGTCACCATGGCCAGTAGTCTTGTGAGCAGCCACTACTGAGTCCATGTGTAGGGATGGGCGTATGTAGGGTAGCCAGAAGTCTCCACAAAGCTTCAGGAGTTGTCCCTTAGAGACCTTGGTATCAACAGTTAGCTTCTTGAGAGCTCTCTGTATCTCTACCAGCTCCTCCCCCCCACAAAGAAGGATCCTACATAAGCTTGTCATAGAGAATGTCAGCCATGGGGGATACTAAGGCAACAGTGGGAAGGCAAGAGAGACATTCAGCATTCTGGTGGGCTGCCCCGGCTCAATGAATGATCTTGTAGTCATAAGCCTGAAGTTTAATGGCCCAACACGCCAGACGTCCTTTGGGGTCCTTGAGGGTCTTCAGCCATTGCAAGGAGGCATGGTCTGTTACAACCGTGAAATTTACCCCATGGAGATAGACTCTGAATTGTTGGTAGGAGTATATCACAGTCAGACACTCTTGTTTGGTGACAGTGTAGTTCCTCTTGTGAACATTAAGCGTACGTGAGCAGTATCTAACAGGGTGTTCAAGTCTGTTGGAGTCCAGTTGGGAGAGAACACCCCCAATTGCCATCAGACTAGCATCTGTATGAACCACAAATGGCTTGGAAAAGTCATGGTAAGCTAGTACAGGGGCTGCAGTCAGTGTTCCCTTGAGGGCATTGAAAGCAGATTGGCACGCTGGGCTCCAGAAGAATTCCTTATCAGCTTGGAGGAGTTGAAAAAGGGGGTCACACAGGGATGCAAAGTTGGGGGTGAAGCGGCAGTAGTACCCAATAATCCCCAGGAAGACCTGCATGTCCCGCTTATTGGTCAGGATCTGCATTTGCTCAATGGCTTCCACCTTTAGAGGTACAGGGCGGAGCCCATCTTGGCTAATGATGAACCCCAAGAACTCAAGATGCTCCTTGAAGAAGTTGCACTTGCGTGGCTTGAGCTTGAGATTAGCTGAAAGTAACCTCTGGAAGACTTCCTCCAAGTGTTGTAGGTGATCATTAAAGGTTCAGGAGAACACATTAATGTCATCCAGGTAGACTAAGACACTGGTGAGTTTGAGGTTGCCCATCACTGCATCCATAGCCCGTTGGAAGGTAGCTGGGGCATTGGAAAGACCTTGATGCATCCTTGTGGGTTGGAATAGCCCTTGGTCAGTGATGATTGCACATTTTTCTTGATCAGCAGGGGGTAGGTCAATCTGCCAGTACCCACTGATAAGGTCCATGGCGCTGAAGAACTTGGCACCACCCAGTTGGTCCAAGGTATTGTCAATACAAGGGGGGATATGAATCCTTCTTGGTAACAGCATTCAGTCAATGGTAGTCAATCACCACACGGTTGCTACCATCCTTCTTTTTGACAATCAGGAGAGGGGAAGCCCAAGGGCTTTTACTGGGGACCAGTAAGCTGGATCCCAATAGCTTCTGAAGCTCCTTGTTAGCCACAGCATGATTGGCTTGACTGTGCCATATGGGTCTGGAGCAGATAGGTGGACTGCCTTGGGTGTCAATATGGTGAGCAACATCTGCAGCCTTGCCCAGGTCATAATCATCCTTGATAAACACATCCTTATACTGTGCAAAGAGATCCATAGCTTGATCCTTCTGTTCTTTGGAGAGGCCAGATAGAGAGTCGCGGCTTATGACCAATAGCACTAGTGGTTGCTCACAGGGTAGACCCAACTCAGAGAAGTCCGCAAAGGGGGCAATCTCTTGCAGGCTGTCATGCTCTTTCAGCCGTATATAAGCCAGAAGTTGGTGTTTGGAGACAACCATAGCTTCATGACTCATGTTGGCCAAGAGTATGAGTACCTCCTTCTCACTTGGCATGAGGATGCCTGGTGCAACCCATGGTTCTAGTCTGGAGGCATTAGGGATGCCAAAGATATATCCATGAGTGCCAGCTGGTAGAGCCAGCAAGAGGCCCATATTGTGGATCACCTGAGCGCCAGGTGGGATAGTCACATTACAGGAGGCGTAGACTGGGATACCCTTGGCTTCCCCAATTGAGAGAGGTAGCACCTTGACCTTCTTACTACACAGTGTATAAGCAACTGGAAGCTCTCTGTCAACGTACTCCAGATTGATGTAGTGTAGACGGCGTAAGGGCAGGTCAGACGGGAAATCACCATGATAGAACATGGGTATGGAGTGGCCCGAGATTCCAAATGTATGGTCTCCATGGTTAGTCATAGTGCCATACTGAACCATGAAGCTAGTCCCAATAAGAATGTCATAGCTGTTGTTTTCCAGAACTATAGCAGGAGCAGTGACCATTAGCTTCCCAAAGCAAAAGGGAAGAGAAGAGTAGGCTTCTTTTTCTCTAGTGGTCAGTGGCCCAGCAGTACCAAACTCTTCATGGTAGGCCAAGTCTGGTGCCAGCTTAAGCTTCTTAATCAGCTTTGAGGAGATAATGTTCCCAGGTGTTGCAAACAAGGTTCAAACCTTGCCTGCTAATGTATCTTACAATACACAGGGGGCGCTCAATGAGTTGCCCCTTGATGTATCTAATGTTATGAATGAATCTGATGGCAATGTCAAATGGTGGGCACTTCATCCTAATTAGGAGCGTGGCCAATTCAACCTGCTGATCCCCGCATGAGTTATTCCTTGGCTCCAAACCCTACATGGAACTCCCCACTATGCCACCCCCTTGTGGCCTTGTGGCCTCCCCATTTAGTATATTAACCACAATATCTTACAATAAACAATACCTTATTCTTATTATTCTGTCCTTTCCTATTGATGTTGTCTTCCCCAATTCCAAGTACTGGGCCCTCATTGGTTCATTTGCAACACAGGGGCACCAGTATCTAGTATGGCCCGGACATGAGTCTTATTCACTACCAGGTTGATATAGGTGCAATCCTGGCGGTCCTCTCTGATCTCCACAATCTTTGAGACTTGTGTACACTTAGTCCTTTGAACTTCTTCAGGAAGGTAGCCATGGCAGCTCCCACAGCTGGGCTTACTTCCTTGAGGGATTTTAGCGGTGCTGAGACGTTTACTGTGCAGAGAAGTTTGGCCAGTTATTCAGCACTGTCCTCCTCATTAGTGACCTCAACGCCTAGTTGAGCCAGTTGTTCAGCATAGGGTAAGGACACTGTTCTCTGAGATATAAAGGGGATAACCACCTCAGGGAAAAGTATGGTACAATGAGTTTGCATGTTAACAGTGAGGACTCAATGGAGGAGATCCTCTTGAACTCCCTCAGACTCTGCATCCTCATGTATTGGTTGGGAGTTGAAGTCAATCAGAGAGGGTTCATCCTTAGATTTGATCCCAGAGGATGGCAAGGCAGCAGGTCCCTGATCTGGTTTGTTGGGGGGCAGTGGTATGGGGGGGAGATGAGGGTGTCAAAATTACAAAGGCAGCTAAGGATTTCTCCTTGTCCTGGCTGCTTAGTAGTTTTTTGACTGGTCCTCATTGTCCTCCTCAGTGTCTTCCATGCCTACATGATGGATCTTTTGGCGTGGATTCCTACATTCCCAAGAGAAGTGGCCAGCCATACCACATTTGAAGCAAGTACAGGGGCCATTGTTGACTGGAGCTGGCCTAACCTTGTTGGAAGGCTTGGGCATCTCAACAGCCACGCGGGGTCTATGCTCAGATTTCTGGCAAGGGCAACCTTCATGGAGAGGGACTTCAAACTCGTCCTTGTAGGTGCGTAGGAGGAGGATTAGGTCTGGTACGGTGCAAGTGTTTTAAATGCCTGACTTAAGAGCCAGAGATAGTTCCTGGTTGACAAGTACAGCATTAAGGAGTGCTGACTGCACATCAATAAACTGCACCACACTCATGGATAACAGAGTTTGAGCTTAAAGGTAGAACCTAGAAGTGAAGTCTTCTAGAGTTTCCCCCACCTTTAACTTGGTGTTGGCAAAGTCTATCTTGCAACCAAGGAGTGCTTCTTGGCTATCAAATTGTTCTGTCAAGGCTCTGGAGACGTTGGCAAAGGTCCAGTCATTCTCAGGGAGACGTGGCAAGATAATGGTTTGAGTCTCAGCATCCAGACAGTTGATGATCATGGAGTCCCTCATGGCATTGTCTGCACCATACATGGAGTTCTGATACAGACGTAAGAACATGGGCCGCATTGCTCTTGCAGTCAAACTTGGGTAGATTGACGGGCTTGAAGTTGTTGGAGCCATTTTGGAGAGGGGCAGGTGTGATCCTCACTGGAGAGCGGGTGAGACGGGAACAGCTGAGAGCGGAGGCAGCAAACTTAGCCTCAGAGGCGCGGCAAAAATTCTCCTCTTGCTGGGCTTCCCGTTCACTTTCTGTCTTGAGCAGCCCCAGAAGCTTCAGGGGTGGCCAGGACGTCATCCTCAGACTCCAGTATTGGCTCTAATACTCAAACAGCATTAGGAGCCATCCAAGTGTGGTCCTCATTGCTTTTGTAACTATGATAGAACTCAGGACTAGAGGACCTCAGTGGACTGTGGTGACTCTTGGAGTTGATGGACATAGCCTGTAAGTTGAAGGCCATAATCTTACTGTCCATCCTATCCAATTGGCTTTGGAAGGCGTCCAGGAGAATTTGTTGCTTGTCCAGCTCATCTTGGTAGACCTTGTTCTCCTGGCGGGTGATATCCAAGTCATATTCCAGAGAGGTGATGTACTTTTTGTGGGTGGCAAGCTCAGCTTGGAGAAAGGCTATTACTTCCTTGTCCTTCCTGACTTGGGTCTGGCTGTCAGCTCTGTCATGCAATTGGCAAAGTTTGAGACAATCCTGAAGTTCCAACACAGTGTGGTAGCCATCAAACAGGAAGGCAAGATTGGCACTCTGCTGGACCAATTCCGTCTGCATCTTCTTGTAGTGATCAAAGAGCTCAAGGATGTAGCAACCAAGAAGGGCGCTGGAAGGGGAGTTGTTGATGGCGGCAGATGTGAGAGTAAACAAGGGGATAGTGGTAAGGCAGCGGGCTAGGACTTCCACCTCATGAGTCAGGCTTCAAACCATGGAGCCAGTCTCCAGCACGTGAGTAATAAACCACACTAATCCAATTGGCGTCTACACCCTGATGGGTGAGGGTCTGTGCCACATGTACTGGAACTAGCTTAGCTATACCCGCTTTGATGGCATTAACCCAGTGGAGCATGGTGTTCTGGACGTTGGTGACTTTGGCAAGGTACTGATTGACAGTGGTGAAAGTATTACCCAGCTCAGAGTAAAGGACCTGGAGGAACGTCTGTTGGTTAGATACCAGTATTTCCTGGTCATGCACTAGGCTTTGGGTGCAGCCCAGGTGCATTTGGTTGTGGCATACAGCAGGATGAGTGAATTATTGTAGGTAGTCCTTGATATGCTTGACAGTACAGAGGTCATGGCAAAACTGGTCAGGGTTGACCTGGGAGAGATTCTGGAAGCAACCCAAGGCGTTTTCAGCAGAAGGCTGCTGAATGGCCAGGTGTTCAGAGCAAGAACCATTGCCAGCAGCATCAGCATCAGCATCCATGAAGTGTATGGAATTACAGATGGCATCCTCAGAAGGTGAAGAGTTGGCGTCCATCTCCAAGGGGACAGGGGCTTTTAGGAGCAGTGGTTGGCCAAAAACAATTGCTTGGGGGTGTTGGTGTTCTGGCATGAATTGACTCAGGTTGGGCAGGCCATAGGGAGCACCTGCTTTTTCCCCAGCATGGGCATTAGCAGCAGTAAAGGCTGGTGCCTGGTGGTAAGGGGAAGCAGTGGCAGGAGACTAGACCAGGGACATACCTCCCTCCTCATTGAAAGGACCGCGGGGATGGGGGCTGTTAGTGGTATAAGACATGAGCGCCAATGTTGTAAAAGTGGCAGCAAAGGGTTGCTAGTTTCTACAAATAGTTAGTCAGTGACCTAATTCTTACTACTATACCTGTTGATGGTATAGTGACAGTCTATGAAGGACAGAAGAATAAAAGGTGTATAGACAAAACTGGTATTTATTTAGATAGCATCACACTTATATAGTGTAAGGCAGGGTTATTGCCACCAGAGGCAGGGAGGCACAGAAAGAAGGACTTGCCAAATAGAGGGGAGTGGAGTGGCACAGCTAAAAGGCCCGCACAAGAGAACAACCTCTTCCTTGCGGCTTTCCTTAAGGAGGTGGATATAAATAACTTAGTAGTTCTATTTATAATCCCAGAAGTTAAGCATGTGCCTTGTGCGCACTCAAAAGCAACTCAAACACCCGTTTTTGGCGTGTTTTAAATGTCTCTATCACTATTGAAATTGGGATGCAATAGCGAAATTGCGCAATTGTTCCATTGCTTAATCCCTAGATGGACAATTTTACGTCTAATTCATTCAGGATCTGCAACAGGGGGGTGTTTCAACCAAGCTTTCAGACTTGCCTGCTAACATATCTTACAATACACAGGGGGCGCTTGATGAGTTGCCCCTTGACGTGTCTAACAGCATAGATTAATCTGATGGTAATATCAAATGGCGGATACTTCATCCTAATTGGGAGCGCTACCAATTTGACTTGCTGATCCCCGCACAAGTTATTACTTGGCTTCAAACCTTACATGGAACTTCCCACTATGCCACCCCCTTGTGGCCTTGTGGCTTTCCCTGTATGGTATATTAATCACAATATTCCACAATAAACAATACCTTATTCTATTATTCTGTCCTTTCTATTGGACTGTTGTCTTTACCAATTCCAAATACTGAATCCTCATTGGTTCAGTTGCAACATCTAGCACAAGTTGATGGTGAACCAGGGCAGGTGAATAAACTGGTTGACTAACACACCAATAGTATCTATTAAATTCATCAGCACAGGGGGGAAGACCAAAGTCCAAGAGGAAGGAATACAGGATTTTGGAAGTGTACCTGGGACAGAGACCAGGGATGGTGTGCATTGCCACAGTGCCTGAGTGGAGTAGGGAGCAGGCAGCAGCACAAGCTTGCTTGTAGTTGAGAGAGAAAGCTGGAAGGGGGCCCACACAAGACTGGGAGACAGCACCAGTACCATGGTAGTTGAGGGGGAATCAGTGATGTCTTCTTCTAGAGGAAGACTAGAAACTTTAGGTTGTTTGGGTACTTCAGAAACAAAGGGAGAAAGACCAGATAATGCATGTGGGAACAGGGTAATCAAGGGGCTTGCAGCCCCTGTAGTGAGCATCATTTTTGTTGTGTTTGGCTCCTAGGGACAACATCCAGGAGGACATGGCAGTAAATCTTTATAACAAAAAATTTGAGGTTTAAAGCTAGCTTTGGGTTAGCCTTCAGGGCAAAATTAAGGGCATGTACCTTAATTTGCTGGAATACAAAATGTTAAAGTCCTTTTGGAAAAAAGGAAATGAAAAGGCTTGAAGAATGTTAAAGCCAACACAAATGTGGATAAACTTGTCTTCATTAGGAGAAATGATTCTACTTAAATAGTAGACAAGTGTCAATGATCACTCATTAGGTAGACAGAGTGGCAGAGGGGGTCACGTTGGGATGAGGTCATACCAGGATAAGTTAAGGTCAGGTATGATATTTTGGAATGGGTGGATATTGAACCAGACCTATTTGAGGAAGGGGAGGAATTCCTGAAATCAAAAGCAAAGCCAACCAAATCTTTGCACATATCATTATTCAAAGGCCATATCAAAATAGCATTAATGGCGCAATTTCTGACACCTAGGACGGTTTTGATTTTCCTTTGGAAAGTGCTGGGGGCGCTGCACAGGCCAAATTGTATTACTAGGTATTTGTTCAACCTGTATCTGGTTTTGAAAGCCGTTTTATATTTGTCTCCTCCTTGATTCTGATCTGCTTGAAGGTGTCTCTCAGGTCAGTTTTTGAGTACACCTGGGCTCAAGTCAGTACATCACAAAGGTCATTAGCGTTGGAGATATGATAGCAGTTCTTCACTGTAAAGTTGTTCAGTTCTGGTAGTTCAGGCAGGGACACATTCCATCATCTTTTTCCCTACAAACAGCATGGGCGACAAGAAAGTGGCCTAAACACCCAGATGAAACCCTTTTTTATAATATCATCTGTGGTGAAATAGCTATGAGCTATGACACTATTTACCAGCTTCTGTTGGCCAAACCAGGCTATAGGCCTTACCTGTTTGTCATATAAGGCTATAAACCTCACCTGTTGGCCATACAATGCTATAAGCATTTCCTGTTGGCCATAGGAGGATATAGACCTCATCTGTTGTCCATGCGCTTCTATAGGCATTTCCTGTCAACCATAGGAAGCTATAGGCTTTATCTGTCAGCCAGACAAGTCTATAGGTCAAAGATGTCAGCCAGATCATTCCACATGTCATATCTGTCGGTCAGATTAAGTATAAGTAATCTGTTAAACTGTTTATTTTATAATCTGTCCAGATTATACCCAATTTGCCACAATTGCCTTTGGAACAACAGTTGACAACTGACACTGATGATCTAACTTACAACTACTATTGTCAGTTGTAATCTCCACATGAAACTGTAGCAACTAACTTGATTGATCATCAATATTCCATATTGTTGATCAACATTTCAGTTGGCTATCATCTCACAAATGCCTAGATAATCTTCACTTGACTTATGTAATAAATTAGAGACCTTTTATTTTAAACCTAATACTGTTGTTTCTCCTTTAACTTGGATAAGTTACTTGTCAACTGCCTTTGAAGAGGTGCAGACCTTGGGTCTGTACAACCATGATATCTTCTGTAAGCTACAAACAGATGTTGAGCTTGTGTTTTCAGCATTGTTAATATAGAGACACCTAGGAATCATAAGTCTGCTGTATGTCACTTATTGATTCTGAATCCTCTCTTTACCCTTCCCCAGTATCTATTGTCTGTCTGAATTCTGACTGATTAACATACACCCATTCCTCTGCCAGCCCTGTTCTGACTCTGTTGTCTTGTTGCCAACCAATAACTGAATCCCTTCCCAAGTATATATGTGTATCTGGTATCTGACTGACTACTATACATCAAATCTTTATCCTGTCCTGTTGCTCTGTTGCTGACCAACGCCTGAACCTATTTTTCTGTTGTTAATACTATGATATTCATTTATTGAAAATAGTCAGCAACTCCTCAGTTTTATGCTGGCAAGGCATATTCTGTTGTACTCCACCTTGCCTGATGCTCACATATCCAAGCACTGCTTAAGCCCAACAACCTGTTAGAGCAGTCACCACATTATCTAGGTATGTTTTTAAGGCTACTTGCTTGTAGTGGTTGCAGCTGTAGATGAGGCCTTGGTGTGATTGGGTTCCTGGTAGCAGGTCTATGGCATGATTGTAAATTGAATGGCTGGGGAGATTGGTTGCTGCTTCTTTGCTGAAGACAAGGTTCCACTTCTTCAGTGAGGCAGATAGAATCCCCACACTGGGTTCCATTTTCAGGGTCATGAGTGTGCTAGGTCTTTTACTAGTTGAACCCAGATGGAATGGCGTCACATCACATAAATTTTCTCCCTTCAAGGCAACTGTTTGGTTATGGAAATTCAGGATGGAGCTGTGCCTTTGGGACCAGGAGTCTCCTAGGATCAAGGGGTGGGGGAGTCTGTTCAGGATGATGGGGGGCGCTAGGTAGGTGTTCTGACTGATTTTCAATGGCAACTTTATTGCACACCTGAATCTCAGGTTGTGGGAGCTGTTTCCCATGATCACTTTGCCACCCTTGTGGTGGCCTTTAGTCCTAGATCCTTTGCAAGGGTGGTGTCAATAATGCTTTCTTCAGCTCCTGTATCAATGAAAGCCTCAACACTCTGGGATATTGTAAGTGTTTTCACTTCAACTTGGACAAATTTTAGAATGGGTGGAGGTGTTATTTGTGCTAGGGAAACTGTAAGATCACTCTTCTTGGGGCAAGCCTTAGTGAGGTGGCCATGTTTTTGGCAATAGAAACACAACCCTCCACGGTTGTGACGTTGTAGTTCCTCATGGGGCATTCCTAGTCTGTTGGGTGTCAGATCTTGGTTTTTGCGCTGAGTAGAAGAAAGGGCACCTTACTGGTTAAGGCTTTTCCCTCTGAACAAAAGGAGTAATTCATCTAGGCAAAACGTGAGGGGATGGTGCTTAAGGAGTTCCTTCAAGGCAGGGCAGGCTCCTTGGCGGTACAGAATGGCTGATAGCTTGTCCTAAAGTAAGGTTCTAGCTTTCAGTCTAATGAACTCATTATTGTAGGCTTGTAGGGTGAGGTGCCCTTGTCTAAAATCTAGTAAACTGATGAGGGCATGGTGGCTGGTGTCTTAGTTGTTGCCAGTGGCCATCAGCTTGTTTTCAAATCAGTAGTAGTCCAGGCAGAACTTGATGTCCTCTGCAGTGGCCTTCCCAAACCAGTCTAAGGCGTTGCCAGAGAACATGGAGACCACCCCAAGGACTTTCTCAGTGTTGTTAGATTATGGGTTTGTGTTGGCCTGAAAATTGAGGCAGAGGACTGGCATGGCTCTTCTGGCTTCTTCCAAGGTGAGCTTCCCCATCTGCAGCATGTCCACCTTGGTTGTGGTCTGATTGACTATAACCTTCTAAACCTGAAAATATGGGGTCTTGGTCTTCTCAACGCCAAGCAAGGTGGTCTTTGGTTCTGTACTGGTTTGGTGTTGAATTTCTGATGCAATTAAGTTGGAACTAGCTTGTATTCATAGTAAGCTAAAATTAATAAAAGTAGCATACAAGATGCCCCAAGAGTTATCAACATCTTTGGGCCCAGGTCACTGTGGTTAAGGTAGATTGCCATAATCTCAGAGATCTAGCCTGTGGAGGGTTCTTGAGAACTTACAGATGGATAGCCCGCAGATCCTGCAGGAAGGTCCCACCACAAGATTGGTGCTAACTTCACAATATAAGATAACAATTTTCCAAGGACTCCCAAGTTCTGCTTACAGGCACCATAGAATCAATCAGTCTGGTGAGGATGATAACATCACTCCAAATATCTGGGTGGAAGTGGATTCATTAGTGGTAAAAGATTCTTGTGGGTGATTGGGCCACGGGGTGATAGGCGGTGTTATTGGAACCAAATACCTGGGCAGGAGTTATACTTGTTGTGGAATAGCAGAGGAGATCTGGTGATTTTGGTGCCTTCTCTTCAAATGGTCTCTGTCTCTCTAGTTTTAGCTTCTGGGTTGTAGATTAGGATTGCTCTGGGGTGAACTAAAATATGCTGGGCTGGGTGGGTATTCAGTGAAATGTACTGGGTCAAAGGGAGCTCTAGTGGAGATAGAGTTTGGGCAGCTGGTCCGCGGTTTTTTGGATTGTGTAAGAGGAGGGTGCGGAGCCGCAGGAGGTGGACTGCAAATTAAATAAAACTGAAATCAAATATGAGATAACCTGGTTGAGCCAAAGGTTTATATCACTTTATTGCAAGAATGGCAATGGGCAACTTCCTGGCAGTCCAGGGTATAAGTATGCCCATCTGCCATGGGTAAACTTTTACAAATTCTTTTGGGACTGGTGCTACCGTCTACCAGGTTTTTCCAGTTCTTGGTGGCATCCGTCTCAGGAGTTAATTCATTGGCTAGTTCAAACTGAGAATACTCAAATTTCCTTGTCAGGTTGTGGGGTTGGTCATCTCTGGGTGGCCCGCGTTCTACAGGAAGTTTCTTTGTTTCCCTTTCCGTGGAGACCCAGGTTATTCCAGGATCTTTGACTTGGCTCTCTCTCTCATTGATTGGGTTAACAGAAACCCTTGGCGTGGGGAATCTTGATACAGGTATTTTTAGTTCATCAAGCCTTCAAAGATTCCCCAAAGTTGAATCCCGCTCTGGTTTGAGTCAGGAAATCTGCGGGCTGGCGGCCTACAGGGTATCAGGGTTCAAATCCTGTAGTTGAGGTTTTCCTATGAGCATGGTCAACAGGAGTTTGTCACTTGTGACAGAATCCATAAATTTGGACTCTTATATTCCTTGTTTACCAAATCAGCTGTTTCTAAATTTGAATTTACATGGATTGGGAGCTGAAATTCCTTCCCCTTCTCTTTGGCCAATCCTTCATGTCTTCTGTTGCTGAGGGTTGTCAATTTTATTCCAATATCTGGGTCAAGAACACCACCTCTTACTCCAGCTTGAGATTACCTATACACCAAACATCTGATCCCGCCTACTTGTAATAAAATAACACTCCTCTTTGCCACCACCTGTGATCTGTCCTGGAGCACCTTGGTATGTCTTGACTTTAATTGGGGCATACTAAGGTTTGAGGCCTCCTGCTCCTTTTGGGGGTGGTTATGAATTGTGGGGCTATTAGATAACCACCATGATTATTAGGATCCTTGTAGGATCATCCAAAGCGGGGTTACATCCCACTTCTCCTTTACATTGCTTAGGCTCCCTCCTTCCTCAGGAGTGGATCCCTGACAGCCCCTTCACTAAACCAGTCTGCATCAGAGGCTTCCCTCAGCCAAAAATCATGAGCCAATACCCTAAATTACTTACCTGGACAAGAAGTCTCTCCTATGTCTCCCAGCCCTTCCAAGTATGATCTGCATACTATCCCTCCCACCAGGTACCTGCAATGTGGGTCAGGGAATAGAGATCTCTGTGATCCAGAAGCAGGTTGGGCACTCCATCTGTGCCCGCGTGTTCTGAGGGGCCGTGTCAGGCACCCACCTGCTAGGAAGTAATCTTACTAGGTGGTGAATGATGGCATAAGGATTTAAATCATTTATCAATGATCCTACGGGCAAGGACACCATTCCAAGATGGAATTATTCCCCAAATAAACAATATCTGTCTAACAGAGGGTTGAAACGTCCCAAGAAGAAGTGCACCCCCAAGTAACACAGAAGGAATGCAGAAGCCAAGGGAGGGAATACTTGGTGTTGGGAATTTTGGTAAGTGGTTTGATAGTTCTTGTTTTCTTCTCTGAGAGGTGGGTTGTGGGACAGGGGAAAAGCAGTATGCCATACTCCTGGTATTACCTGGTGCCAAGAGCTATCCAGAAGTTAGGTTTTGGGAGAAGTGCCAGAATCTGCATGTGAGCCTATCAAAATGCTGGCCAGCACATCCGGCAACAAGACCATCCAGTACACCCATCTATACCCAAGATACTCCATAAAAGGAGTCTTGGGTAATCTCATGGCTAGGATTTTAAGGCTTAAGTCAAGTTTAATTAGGTAGACAAAATGATTCACTTGGGTGGATGAAGACTTTATTGATTGAACAAGTAAAAAGATCATAGCTTACCAGCTTATATAGCATGGTAGTAAAAGATAAATTGGAGGTAACATAAAGGAGATCATCCCCCATAGGGATGAAGTTGGAGAAATTTGGAGATCCTGGAGTGTTGGAGTTAAAAGTAGAATTATTTGACTTTTTGAAGCCATTGTACTGACCTCAGTAGGTTAAATATAATAATATTTGGGTTTAACTGAGCCAAAATGCCAGCCAAAAACAGGAGATGTCCAGCTATCCCCTAGATAAAACTGGGGAAGGAGGGCAGGGACTTGTAGTAGAACCAGTAGTCAACGGAAAAGCAATATCAAAATCCAAGGTTAAAACTGATGTCAACGTCATCAGAGCACTCAAAAGAACCCTTGAAATTGATTGTTGCAAGATCTGATTGGCTGGGATTGATTTTTGAAGTTAATGGTTGGCACTGGTCTATCATACTAACAATTTCTTTAAGTTGTTGACTTTCAATGAGAACAGAAGAAGACCCAAGTTCAAGCCCTGTTGTTGAAATCCCAGCATCCAGAACCATATTGGAGAAATTATAATCAGGTAAAAATGAACATTTACTACAAACTAACCCAATAATTTTAGAAAATCTAGTAGAATCAACAGGGAGAACCTTTTCTTTTCCTACACCTAGGAATAGATTGTTGTCAAGATTTACTGAAAAGAATTCCTGACAGGCCAGTGTATGGTCCACATGTTTGGTGGTTTGCAGGCGGGGCTAATGTTGGCCAACCAAAAGTTTGGTTGTTTGTTGCAGGTAGAGGCCTAGTGAGGATGATGGCTACTAGGGAAGGTAAGGCCTAGCTAGTAGGTGTAAAGACTACTAGAGGCAGATGTTGTCTCCACCCAGAAGAAGATATTGGCTGCTGTGGGCTAGAGTTCTTCACTTAGCAGGGAACTGTGGCTGCAAAAGGGTGAATAATGAGATAGCTAGCAGGGAACTTTTTCTGTTTGAGGTGGAGAAGGTTTTGGACCCCTGGCAGGTAACGCGGGCTGCCATGGAGGGGAAGAGCTCTGAGGGCTCTATGTACCCTGATACGCTTACATGAGGTCTGTGAGCAAGCACTCTACCTAACAGACTGGTACAGCGTCCTTGTTTATACCCTATGGGAGCTTTTGGGGAGAACCTAGAGTGAGCATTGGAGGATATAGATTTTCTTGGAGGTGTCACTAAGGCGGTTTGCTTAGGGAAGCAAGCTGCAGAACTTGGTGTGATCAGGCCTCTGGGAAGTAGAGCTGATTACTCTGCAACTGAAAGCCCAGACTTAATCACCTGGGAGATTAAAAACAATGACATAGGCTGTGAGGATCTATGGTTGGATGGCCTAAGTGGAATGCCACTTGCAAGGGCCCAGTCAAACGCCAGTTCAATGTAGACTCATTTCTGGGTCTACAGGTTCTGGTAATGGGGAGTGAGATAAAGAACCAAGGTGGTTCACAGAATCAGCAGAGAAGACTAGTGAGAGGAACTGTTTGATCACAAATAAAGCTAGTTGAAGGGCTGTTGGTTCATATTAAAGTTTGGAACCAAGATGGTTCCTAAGGAGAATAAGTAGAAGGGCTCAAAAATCATGATGCAGAAGAAGATGGTCATGATAAAGGAGTAGACAGAGGACTTATAGGCTGTTTAAAGACTGGAAAGGAGTTGTTCTGTGAACTAAGATGGACTGTTTGCTGGTTAAGCTGAAGAGCTGGAAGATGTGGTTGAAGAGCTGGCTGAAGAACCCAAAGATGATGGTGAAGAACTAGTGGTCCAGAGAAATGAGCCAAGATTTTGCTGAATTTATTTACCAAAGTGGAAAAATAAAGAATTTCCTAGGATAGATGAATGTATGTTGCTATGAGATCTGGATACAAAGTTGTTTTGGTGGGACGTTTTCCTTGGATTTTACAAGATTTGTAAATATATGGGGGAAACGTTGAAGAGGTCCAGAAAGAATAATTCAAATAGTATTCTACTATTTAAATGGGTTTAGGTTGAATGCAGGGAAGACTGGTGCCAGAATAATGGACTGGTTAACGCTTTGGTGTGCAAAGATTTGTTGCTTTGAGAGGTTTGAGCTGTGGAAATTATTTCCTAGTTGGATCCCGGTGGAACTTTACAAATGGTCTATTTCTGCACTCTTTATTAGTTGGTTGAGTTCTGGCAGGTTTCCTGATAAAATGATTGGTTGGAAGCCATAAGCTTAAAGTATAAGCAAGTAAATAGTGAATTAATACTTTAAGCTTTTGAGAAAGTAAGTATGTAAGCTTAAGTTATTGTAGGAAAAAGTGGGCAACAATGGTTTAAGCTTCTGAAGAAAGCCACTTTGAAGGTGTAACCGTTGGGAAAAGGACACTATAAAAAGGTGGCTGGCTGGAAAGTTACGGGTTCTTTCCAAGTCTCTCCCAGGCCTTTTTATGCTTCTGCTGAGAGGTTTTGGAAGCCTTTTGATCACCAGCAGGAGCTTTATTGTACCAACAAGTGGAATAACAATGCCGCTGGAGCTATACAGGGAGCTGAAGCCCACAATAACGGAGCAGGAGCCCAAGAATAAGAAGCTGGATCCTAAGCGCGGAGCCGGAGTCCAAGTTTAAGGTGCAGGAGTCCAAGTCTAAGGAGCAGAAGTCCATGACTAAAGTGCAGGAGTCCAAGACCAAGTATAAGGAGTCCAATATATTGTTAGAGGACTCCAAGTATTGGCAAATCCATATTGTTTCCTTGACCCTTGGGCCATATACCAGAAGGTTTCTAAGGGGATCATCCTTCTGAGAGTAAATAAAAGCCAGTTTTGACCCCTATAAATATTTCTGAGATACATTTTTCCTTACTAGAGAAAGACATTCCCTTTAAGCCGGTCCCTGGCTATGATCCAGGACACACTTTGGGGACTGGTGGACAGGAACCCCACAGCTGGGATGCACACAGTGGTGGTGTTGCTGGCTCCTGAGAACAACTCCAAGGCGGCCCAGAAAGATTGGGGACCAGGTGGGCAAGCATGGCGCTCAGGTTGCTGGGTTGAGGGGTGTGCAGGGTAAATTCCATCATGCCGGAGATTATTCTGCCAATTAGGAGGGCTCCACAGGCCAGAAACCCTTTAACATAATCAACAAATCTAACAGACACCAATCAGATAGTTGATCAAAAATGGCTTACAGCTCCTCCAGTTTGCCTGTTAAATCCTATTTCCCCTGTAAGCTGACATTGATAAATTGACTTAATTTGAGGGTTGCTGGATAGGATTTTATTTGTCAGCATGGCCATCAGAAGCTGGTCAATCAAGGGTTCTTTGCAAACTGGACTAGATCCTCACTTGCCAATGTGGAAGGAATAGGAGCCCAGGATCTAGGCGGTATTGGTTAGTCAAACTTTGGTATACATTGAATGATTTTCACTGTTTCAACTCTAAGAGTTGAGTCCTCCCAAAAATTTTCTCAATGAAATCAAATCCCCTTGGCCTAAAGTTTGTTTCAAATACATCCTGTAGTTAGCCTGCTGCACTACATCCCCTACAATCTGGTTATTAGCCAATTTATTGTGGGAAGATGGGCCCTGCTGTGGGTACTTTGATGTTGCCTCCCCCCAATTTTAATCCAATGCCTACCAATCTTGAAGCTGTCCCTCCTACGTTCAAAACAAAACCATTGGTTCTATCTCAATGTCCTGAATTTTACGCCAAAGCCACTCTGATTGTCAGGATTGACAATTCTTCCTCCCTAGAACCCCGGGCCCAGGAGAAGGGATCAAACCCCGAACCTGGATTCCTTTGGGCCGCTGGGCCTGTGGACTGCGGGGCTGCCCACCTGCATTTTTCTGGGGTCAAGCTCCCACAAGCTGACACCAAGTGTATTAACCCATGCAGTAAAAAGAGACAATCCAAAGAAATCATTGTGCCTAATGGAGGATTAATCACAGCGCCTAAATGGAGGCACTGATTTGACAACTATTAGCTTCATAAACTTGAAGTCTACACCAGCAACCAATCAAGAGCCAACCCAGGAAAGAGGCACGGGCCCACAACCTGGTCCCATGACCTCAACACTAAAGCAAGATAATCAGGCAACCAAATTGAGATTCTTGACCAATGAAAGAACTCCCGGGCCAAGTGCCATTTTGCCGCCTTTGGACCCAAGCACCCAGTTCCCACAGCCCTGGCCTTCCCAATACCCTGATGAAACCCCATGGAAAATGTTAAGTTTGGAGGGGGGTACTATATAGACCCAAGGACCCCGCACTCCAAACTTATTACCATTTTTGAATAAAGGTTATGTTAATTTGGCTCATACAGCTATTGCCTTATTTTGTATTTGCTGTCTACCAATTCAGTCCAAGATCTCCTGGCCTGTCTGCCCCACCTCCTGCTGTTTTATGACCTCCTGATGTACCCTTTGGACCCGTCCACTTTACTGACTACCCTCTGAAGTCTGAATACAAGGAATACACCCTGGAAAAGATACTCAAACTTGATCCCCTGGCCCGCATACAATCTGCAGTAAGATATAACTGACAAGAACCGTGGATATTCTAAACACCCAAGTTGTTCAGAGGGAAATTCAACCATCTCCCTGCTTACAAACTGTCCATGGAACCGCCCGTGACCCCAAAACCTATGCCCGCTCCCTTGCCTGACCTCCCAACTGACCATTCTGGTGAGCTGTTTGGTATTGTGTACATCATCCTCACAGGGGTGATTGACACTATAATCCTGGCTGCTGGCCTTTGATGTTGGGTGGGGAATTCTGCCTCCTACCTTTTGAAGTTAGCTCCCCTCTTGTGGTGGGCATTGCCCGCAAAAAACCTGGCCCGAGTTACCCCTGAAAACAAGGGCCGGCTGCCCCAGACTGGATCTCTTGCAGGCTCGTTGGGTTAGGGCAATTGTTTTGCTTGACACTAGTGTCTTGTCTGGAAATTTCCTGGCCCAGGATTGGAAGCTGCCATGGTGGAAAATATCAACTCCATGTGGATTTGGGTGGGGATTCCCTACCCCTCAAAGACAGCTTCTTACTTTCCAGCCATCTCTGTCCCAGGGTGGGCCGGAATCAACCCTTGGGCAGACACAGCAGTGCAGGCCGGGACCAGGGTTGACTTAGTTTGGTAAAGGGCATGCAATTTGAGTATATCAGTCCCTGGCCAGTAGGGCGTTAATCCAAGAAGAGCCTGGAACAGCTCTCTTGTATATTTGTTGGCCCTGGTAGGTATAGGTACCAGGAGGAATTTTGAGAAAGGGTAGGATATATACCTGTGCTACCAAAGCTGTAACTGTGCTGTGTTAGCAGAGTTACATGGGGGAGATGATGGGACGCTAGATAGTTATCTTTATTGAGATATGGGAACTATATAGCTGAGGTGAATCATTTTAAGAGGAGCAAAATTGTGATGATGTTGTAACTGTGCTGTTCTAGCAGAGTTACAAAGGGGGAAATATTTAGAAACTAGATGGTATTCTTTATTGAGAGATAATGATTATATAGTTATTATGAGTCATGAATAAAAGGAACATGATAGTGTTGATCACACGGTGGGATAGTGAAGGGGGTGGCCTGATCCTGGTAATGAGTCAAGCGCCAAAACAAGGTATGCACCGTGAAGAATCATCAATTGTTCATGCTGTTGGATTTGGAAATTTGAGTCAACTTCCTAGTTTGGCTTCAAGTGACTGAATAATTGGATCACAGGTCACAAATCTGTTTACTCAGAACCTTGCTGGCAGGTTGAGCCTGCT